>JANXJC010000077.1:43331298-43366804 GCA_027564655.1 Leptodon cayanensis | reverse complement strand
AACATGACTTTTTTTTAATTTTTTTCTCTCTCTCTTTTTTTTTTTTTTTTTTTTTTTAACTGAGAAGGTGTTTGAACACTGGACCAGGCTGTCCAGAAAGGCTCTGGAGTCTCCATCCTTCAGGATATCAAAATACAACTGGACATAGCCCTAATCAACCTGTTGTAACTGACCCTGCTCTGAGCAGGGGGTTGGGCTAGATGATCTCCAGACATCTCTGCCAACCTCAACAATTCCATAACATTGTGACTGTGTGGCGAGGAATGGTGGCTTGGGCTTTTAAATTAGAGGGAAATGAAAGTAAGTACTCAGGTTTCTAGAAGGCCTGTATTCTGTTTGTAATTAGTGTCTATGTGTGTTTACTACTCATCTTGCTAAAGCTGGATACACTTACAAAAGTACTATATTTTGCAGGTTCCAGTTCCTGTTAAGAGAAAGACTTTTAAGGTTGTCAAATCGACATTTTAAAATGTTAACAAAAAATTATTCAAATGTAACTGATATTTCCTACTTAATAGGTAGGGTAGCTCATCTTTGACTTTGTCACTTTAGCAGAACCTTTTCAGCAGATATCTTAGGTACTCACCTGACACTGTCTTTGTTTCAAGACATCAGAGGATTGTTCTTGTAGGGTTTTCACTCTGGCTCACCACTTCCCATTTTCATAACCAATGATCTTTTATCATTTGTACTTTTTAAACTCAAAGGAAGGCACAACTCTTCCCTGTAAAGCTCCATGTGCAATTCTTCTAAATCCATCATCAGACCTGAATGAAATGCTAGGTAGGAACAAGGAGTATAAAAGCTCAAGAAAAAAATAATTATTTAGCTCTTGAATAATCTAGTATTCTTCAATAGGTGTGTACGAACAGCAAAATTCTACTTACTATGGGAAAGTCTCGTCTCACAACTTTTCCGAGCCTAACATAAATCATAAGGGTTTGTGTCCTGGAAGAAAAAAACATTTGTAGAGCAGTTAAAAAGGTGAATTTGTGAATCAGCTAACCCGAGTTAAATGAGAGTCACAAGCTTTTACATAAAGTGGCATGGGAATTATTATATTTTTTTAATCTGAAGCAGAATCCAGCCCTAATATCCTTCCTGCTACTTAGTGAAGTTACAAAAAAACAATGTATTTCATGATAGTACTGCCAACACAAAGTAATATTTTATACAACAGACGTCTGTCCAGAAACTCTGACCTTTAAAATATTATATGAGACTTTTATTAAGAGATACAAACAGTTTGTTAATGTTAGCAGGGACAGCGAAGTAAGAAAAATACTTTTCTTCCCATAAATTGAAGACAGAGGTTGTTCAAATCCTAGCTCGCTTGTGTGAGGAGGATTTATGCTTTCAGACCTTGTAGAGACATTCGAGGACTTTGACACAGTATTAGTATGAGAGATGTAAACTTCATGATGCTGATAACTTTGAGTTTACCCTGACAAAAGCAGGCAAGACATCAAGTTCTCAAGGTATCCATTCAATTCTTGTTCTTGGAAATTTGACGATGGGAGGATGTTAGAATCACTCTCTGCTGAGGTAGTGCTAGCGAACATCCACTGCAAAGCCCCATCTTTCACTCTGTACCAGAAAGTTGTCTTCAGAGCAGGTCCTGAGGCTTTCCATGGCTCTTTATTACCAGCTCAGTGGTCGGACTTCCATGGAAGTCTGAGTAGATAACTGAAGAGAGGACAAAAGACGTGCCCTCTTTTCCATGTTTTTTCCTTGCAGGTTTTCTTTATGGTCAAACTCATTAGGCTGTGTTGGACAATACTGACCCTTGATGAGCAATTGCAGTAAATTCTTTGCATTGAAGGGAAGTTTATCGCTATCTGCTGTCTTCACCATTTCCTTCTTTTGGTCATTCCCACAAACATAATAGCTCCGACAGTTTCTCTGATGCAGACTCTAACAGATGGACACTGACTGCTTCCGAATCTTTGTCTCCCAGAGTGGTATTGAACTTATTCTGACTTACAAAGATTTTTTTTTTTTTTCAGGGCAGTCTGAAAGGACAAACAAATTCTTTTTCTTGCCATTCTGCATAAGTTTGCCATTCCTAACATTAAGCCATTTGGCCACACTCCAGATCTTCCTTTCAGTGATCTCCTTCTCCTCTGCAGGCAGCAGAGCTGAGAAGTCTTCCAGCTGACCTTGTTTGATCTCCATTGTTCTAGCCTGCTACTTTTGCTGTACTGTGTGTTAGCTTCTCAAGATCATAAAATAAATTGCTTGCCAAGACATCACTTAGCCTAATGACTCAGAACACTTTTGGTTTTAAAGAACAGGTAAACCCAAAAGGGGAGTTGCTATCACTGTTTTCTTTTCTGTTTTGTGCTGTCTATAGCAACAGAATTTGAGCTTTGAAAATTCTCACAAAAATTGTTTGTGAGAATATTTCTTAACCAGTCTGAGGGTAGTTAACAGGTTTCATGGAAAAGCCATGATTCTTTCATCTCTGTGAGATGTCACAAAGATAAACTAGGCAAATTACTGCATCATCTTCACCATAAAAAAGATAGATGGAAACAAAGCAAGTCTTTTTAGACAGAGAGGAGGATGATCTAGCCAAGGCTGTTTTGGAACAAGCCTCTTGTATGCTCTCAGATAGTCACATAGACCCACATTTTGAAAGGCATCTACCTAAATGCCAAGTTGAGTTTGCAGCAAGTGTCCCTCAGAAAAAGGCTGGAAATGGTAGTGCCCAAGTTTATTGATGGAATAGAACACATCCTTTAAGGATAAAGGAATAATATTAAATATTAAAGGGGTTATTGGCACTGTCTGATTAGACTGGTACAGCCACAAAGCAGGAATGGTATGATAGATAATGCTGACTTATACAGATGTGAATCAGAAATTACTCAACCCAGTACCATTACTCTTGACATTCTTCATTTAAGGTCACAAGCAGCCTACCATTTCCACAGGTGATCATGGATGAACCTCTCAGAAGATCTGCAACTTTGGTTTAGGAATGTAACCTGGTTTTGTCCTGCAATGAAGCCCAGAGGCCCAACTTAAAATCAAGGCTTCACTGTGCCCAGAGGTGCACATTTGCACAAGAAGAAGAAATTTATGCCCCTAAAAGCTTGCAGTCTCCTGAGACAGACAGTGAAATATGGCTGTGTCCATTCAATGGGTAGGATGAACCTAGACCCAGGGAAAGCATGTCATGCCCTAGACCACAGAGCGTGGCTAAACGAAAAAAATTGAAGCTAGCCTATTGAATCTCCCCCACATTCAGTCCCTGGACTGGGAGGCAATTCTTTTCATCTCACTTATGTCAGTTGTGCACTGGAATAACTCCAGTGGCTCCACTGGCATAACTCTAGATTTACATTGGCGTAATTGAGGGCAGAAACTGGTGCTCTTGATTCTTCCATCTTTGCAGAACTCTCTTGCTTATTTTTGAAGTCAGTATCTCCCTCATTCAAGTCTGCAGCGATATGATGTGTCTGCTTTCAGGGAGTTCCCTGTTTCCTCTTCTACCCTTCTGTGTGTGTGTTACTGAGTGAATTTTCCACTTCCTTGAAGTTTCTTAACACCTATTAATCACTGTGTCACAGGATGGGCATTGTTTTATTTAGTCAATGCAACCATTTCCCGTTGCATGAAATTCAACCCTTTCTGTACGTTCACCTGTGTTTTCCTCTGTAAATAACCAGCTTGGAGGCGGGGGTGCTACTGGCCTAGCTGGGTTGAACAGCCCTCATCTCCTGAATTATTCTGTTAGCAGGGTGACCTGCAAAAGGAGTGTAATACATGGGTGAGTGAGATTGCCTTCTTCCGTTTTGCCATTTGCACTTGACTACTTGCTGCTAGAGCCTTTCTGTTCCCCAAATATTGCATAATTCTTTGTAAAACACCCAGGTAGGTTGTCTTAGAAGTCAGCTTGAAGTGCAAAGGGTAATGCCTGTTATCACTACATGGCCACTAAGCCGTTCAATAGAGGGATATAGGAAGCATCGTTCCTATTTGTGAAGGAATTGTGTGAAAAATTCGCTGTCCAGAAAAAACTTGTTCCTTTATGCCCCTGAAGTTCTGGAGCAAGCCCTGGGCTCCCTGGTTGTAGTACCAGCCCGTCTCAAACTGGTTATGCTCAGTGCCAAGCAAGTCAAACGTTGAACTAACAGAACCATCTCTGCCTAAAGTGAGAGGTGAGGGAGACTTTCCTGTCCATATAAAGTGGCTTTACACTCAATCTTTTTATTTGTGGATGAATGTGAAGTCAATTCCTATTACCACATGTTTTAATTAGGCATTTTTTGCCCCAAATTGCTGATAATAAAGCAGGCTCTCATTGTATCAGGTACTGTTCAAACACACAGTAAGACAGTTCTCCTTAGACTTTCTGTAATAAATTTTAGCTACACGGAGCTTTACAGAACAGCCTATTCTGCCCTGGAAAATACGGAAATATAATTGCAAGGACAAATTTTCTCTACAATTAAAATCATGTAATTACATATTAGTGACTTCTGTTTCAGTAAATATAAGAGTTGAATTGCATAAATGTCTCATTCTGACGTTGCAAAAATAGAAAGTTTCATATTTCCAGCTCAAAAAATTGTATTTTTAAAATACATTTTAAATGAAAAAACCTTATCATTTACAATTAAAGCAACATTACCATTTTACCAAAAAAGATAAGAATTTTCTGTTCATTAAAGATATTTTGAGATCCTTGTCATGATTCAAAGAAGGAAATACTTTCATGTCTCATTATCATTAAATGGAAAAACAAAAGGTTCTCCTCTCCCTTTTATTCTAAATATGAATATGCTGAATTTCCTCAGAATGTTTCAGCACAGATAACTCTAACGATTAGTTGATTTAATGAAGGATATTATCTCTAGTGAAAAATGATTTGTCCCTTACAAATCCTTGTATGTAGCTATCTCTTTATACCAACATAATACAGTAAGGGGGTAAGGTACAGTGAATCTTAGAAATGCCAGCATTTAACATGATATTATCTCCTGATTACATTACTGTAAATTAAAACAAGGTTGAGTGTAGGCATAACCCCAAACTCGATATCTCCTAAATTTCTCAACAAATTTAATTAAATCCTTTTTTTACTTGTGTCTGGAATATAGTCAAATCTTTCTTTGTTGTTGTTTTCAGGGACTGGTGCCATCGGAAATACTGTATACAGTTTTGGCTACCTGTGTTAGCTGTTTGGCTATCACTTGGTGGGAAAGATGTGCCGAAAGGTTAGTAGGATGTGCTAAGGAATGGTACGGTAAGTCTGTCATGTAACAGGAAAGTCAATCAGACAGCTTGGCCTTTTAGCCTTCCCCAACAAAATATGGGAAGAGATATTTGTTCTCTAGTGATACCTCAGGGGAACAATCTCTGAAAATAGGGGAGGGCTACCTGTGCAAATGGCTATTCATTGTAGGAGAACAAATGGGCACAAACTAAGCACGCAGTGATGGGCTAGAAGCTAGACAGCTGGTTTTCAGTAGAGTTAATAAAACTGAATTTTGACGTCATGAGACTGGCAAGGGAAGACGGGCAGAGGAGCAGTGGATGAGGGGATGTATCTGGAGGGGCTGAGTGAGGTTGTGAGTTGGCCGCTCTGAAGCTACCAACAAATTGGGTCAAGTAAGGACAGACTCTGTTGTGGTTGGGGATTGTGTATGGGAAAAGAGGTCAGCCCAGACACTGGCATTAGTCTGTCTATCTTAGGTAGCTCAGGTGGCTTTACAAAATCCTAGAGGGAGAGGAAGGTAAAAGGGACCCGTCCATTTCCATTTTTGTTGTGGACACTCCTTACTTGGCTTGTACAAGAGCTGTCAAATGTCATCCAGATTGGAGACGCATGGACTTTGTGAAGAGTACTCGTTGGTGGCTGTACCTATTATACAGAGTTCCACCTACTGCTCCTTTCGTTAAGGCGTGGAAAATCTGCTAGACCCCCGGGGGGGTATTCTAACCCCTTATGTTCAAGAATTACAAATAAGAAAGTTGATGGAAAACCAGTATATTTTAAATAGACTCTGCAAAGTATTTCAGAACGTAAAATATATAATCAGATTTGATTTTTTTTCATCGGAAATCAAACCTACTCATGCAACTAGAATATACCTTTTTCAGATGCAATTAAAACTCTGCACATTTCCACAGCAAATTGGTGCTCTATTGACCACATCTTCATTGACTACTATGGGAAGTGAGACATCCAGCTCGCAAGAGAGTGGATTCTGTGATATGGATTTCTCTCCTGTTGTGTGCTTGAGAAAAGACAGCTTCAATATTGGGTTGTCATCAAAGTGTAAAGCAAAAGTATCTCCACTGATATTGTTCAACTGAGGTAAGTGAAAAGAAAATAAAAACCTACACAGCAAAAGCATTCAGGGCCCTAATTTTGCAAAGATTGAGGGACTTGGGAGAACATAATGAGTCTTCTTTAAATGAATCTAATTCAAATCTACAGAAAAGAACAAAATAGTAATCCCTATGCCAAAATGTATTAGACAAGGAGTAATGAGTGAATGCAAAACTCAGGTAAGCTCAAGCGATCAGAGGCTACACTAGTCAACATGAAGCAAGAGGAATTTCAAAAGCTAGATGTCTTAAGCATTTTCAATGTTTTACAGGCATCTCGTAGATTCAGGAGAACTAAGGAAGGAATAGGTAGAGGGTAATATAATGACTATATGAAAATTTTTGTGGATTTTTCTTCCTCTTATAAGGAGTACTTGGACAAAAAACATGGTTACTACTCCTTTTAGCAAAGCATCATAGCAATTCATTAAAGTTGGGGAAGACTTAAGATGCTCTGGAAAAATTCCGTCCAAATAATGGAGCATGGACAAGCATAACCTAAGAAATCATCTCTTATTTATCCTAAGTCAACATCAAAAAGGGACTTTTCAGACCACCTACTATGATGCCTAAGATAGCACCACAGTTCAAGGGTGTATTAAATAATTCAGATCTCCTACTGCCCCATGCTACAGGGCTTTGTATGGTAATACAGTCAATGAAGGGGAGTAAAGGCTGTACAAAGACTCCCTGTCAGAGGTCCCAGCATTGGTGTCCATCCATGTAAAACACCACAGCAGGTCATCTAAAATGTAGCCCTCAATTTTTATGGGGATCCTGTTGAGTGACTAGACAATAAAAGCAATTCCTAGAGGTATTTATGAGAGTTTTTTGGATCCAGAGCGGGGAGAGACCTCGTGACTTGCCATTCAAGTTCAGTTTCCCTTAATTGGATAAGATTAGAATAGGCTGAAAATTCACTATATCCCAAAGAATAATACAATAGTCTGCTAAAAGGATCAATGGAATTCTTATATTTATTCTGTCAACTAAAATTGAAGGCAAAGATACTTCATTTTTCTAACTGTGAACACTCTTCCAGTGTTTGCCAGATGTGGCCTTTAAGTGAAGCAGTGGAAAAATTTCTTTAAAAAAATTAAAGACTGCAGTTGTTCAATGTTCTGCAGAGCCGGCTGCTCTGTTCCCACTTCTGTTTAGTTTGGATCTTCCTTCTTAGGCCTGGGTTTCTTCATCAGGTGCTTCCTAGTGTCCTTACCACTGATGGGATAACCACTGAACATGCAGAAGTTCAACCTGAAAGCTTGCTCAAAGAGGAGCTGGAGAGTCAATTCAGGGAAGTCAGAACTGAGAGTTACTATATTCTCCTTCCAGTGCTGATCCCACGGCCTAAATGAAACCAGTTATCCAATCATTTTCAAATGTAGATGTCTTATGGAAAGAAACTGCCTCTTTATTTTGACAATTAGACAAGCAGCCTCCTTTCAGCATTGCGAAGGAGATACAGCTGCCTCTGAACTCCCAGGTGTGGATTTTTAGTCTCTCTCCTTAAATCTCTCTTATTTCACAAAACTACCAAATTTGATTTAGATAAAGAAGAAAGATAAGTGCAATGATTTAAACTCAGCTTTCACTTGAAGAGGGACAGACCAACTGCTGAAAGATTTGGCTCTTCACAGCCATCGAGCATTGGACTCCAAATGACCTATGCAAACAGAAAAAGGACTGATCCTCAGCTGGAGTAAATCAGCATACCTTCAGCAAGATTGCCTTAATTTACACCAGCTAAAGAGCTATCCCAGGCCTTCATTAATGGTCCCTGAGCTAACCCATTTGACCAGACAGAAAAACCACAGACACATCTGTTTCCTGCCCTCCATTCTCCAACTACCACACCCCCTTTTATCTGCAGTGTGCTCCATGGTATGACTCACTCAAAACACAGAAGACATGCTTTCTAGTCTGCTAGACTTCAAATGAGGGAAGCAAGAGGTAGGTTGTTTTGAGGGGTCCCTGGTGGACTTTTGGGTGGAGAATTGAAGTTTCTTATATTCTGTTCCACAGTTGAAAGGTGATATTAGAGGAATAATGGAAGAAATTTGTTTGTTAGTTGTATGTATTTTACATTTCTAAATAGCGTCAAGGGTGCTAGTCATAGGGAAGGACTACATTTTGATGTGGCATAAGTAATCATAAAACCTATAAATAATACCAGATATGTTACCTACAGATCAGCCAAGAGTAGTAGATCATGGGTTTTGCCTGCATTTCTATAGTCCTTTTGCGTGGTCACAGAACAAACAAAGGAAACATCCATCAGACCATTTGAGATGTCAAACCCATCGGAAAACCTACAGCTCTCTTGCTTAGACTTTTGAACCTGACCTTTTTATTTTTCACTTGGCTGGATACGTTGTATTTGGCAGCCTCTAGAGCACGCACTGCTCCTGCCCCAGTCCCCATACAATTAACATTCAGGAACAACCAGAGGAAAGAAGAGAAGAATTGAATAAATTAGACCACACCCTTGGTTTTGAGGCCCAATGTCATGATGCTTGCCAGGGCAGAGAAATGGTGTTGGGAGGGCCAATATTTTCCCAAGTGCCAAGAAAAAAAATCAAGGCACTAGATCCATATAAGCAGGATCAGTTATGCATCAGGGGAACTTCTCAGCCAATGGAAATTTGGAGATTCCCCCAGTCCTGAATGATCAGTCTCACCCTATGGATGATGCTAAATCTGCAAACTGTCGTATGAGGGATTGCCTACACATTAAAAGTACTTCTTACAACATGAACGAGTTGTTCCAGAGAACCGAAACGACTTGTTTTACAGTAAGCTCTGGCTAAAGCTGTTTCCACAGTTCAAGCACAAGAAACATCCCTTCTTGATACGCACCAGCATCCAATCTCACCACAAACCAGCAGCAGCTATATTAACACCTGCTCTCATTTCACAGCATCTCCTGCAAGTCCTGACCTAGGTATGCCCCTTTCCAAACTTTCCTCCAGCAAAGGAGAAGGCTTTCTCCTTTCTCATTACTTCTGGCATCATTATCTCTCTTTCCTACTCTACAAACTTTGTATTACATCACCACCAGCTTTCTATATTCTGAGGCAAAAAAAAAACCCATTTGTACTCATTAGGATTTTTTACAATCTCCTTGAACTATTGAGAAGAAATTTAATAACCTTCCTGTGCTACATGAAGATGGAGGAAGAATGGATTGACTTGAGGCTAAGGAAGAGACATGGTTATAACTCTAACAAGGAGTTGGCTTCTAAACTGGACCATGTGCATGTGTTCACAGCATGCACAGACCTCTCATGCAGCCTAAAAATGTGCCTTAACCTCTGGATTACTCTTGCATTATCTACTGTGGTATGCGGCAGTGCAGTTCATTCATCCCTGATGTGGGATGTGAGTGTACCAAGACAGGTATATTAAATAAACAGTGACAAAACAGTGACTTCTGGAAAGACTGATTCTGAAATCAGCCTGTCTAGCTGTAGGAAGGAGACCAGAGTAGTAAGTAGGATCACAGATATTAAGCACAGACAAAGCAGGTCAAGACACAAGCCACTTCTGTTCTCTTCATAACTCCCCTGTTTGACAGGCTGTAGCAGGCAGGATGTCATGTAGGGTACATCTTGAAGCTGATTAATGTATAGCCATTCCACTAGAGGGATGGTCTGCTCTACATGTATGGATATACCTTCCATGACAAACCCCAAACTCCTAAAACCACAAAGTCTAATCAATACCTACAACATTTTCTCTTTTTACAGCTTGTCATTACATCTCCATCCATCCTATACACTTCTTCCATGCTTCCATTCCCTGACTGCAACAGAACTTTGTGGTCCATTACCTTAAACACATTTATTTCTCAAAAATGTGACAAGATGATATGACAAAAGGGTTGGGATATAGCTTTTCTGGAGTCCATCACATAGACCCCATGTTAATTTTCTTCACAGCTTTGAATAAATAATTTAATCTTCACATTTCCCTTCCCAGTATGGCAGTCACATTAGGATGTGTCTTATGTACATCACAGGAATGAGGCTAAGATTAGCTGGAAGATGCTGAAGTTGTCTGATCATTGTAATTACAGTTCTGGTGTCAGAGAAATTTTATCTGGGTTCGGATGACACATTATCATGGGAGTTTTTCTGGTCACTGCCTCTCCTTTTCCTTTCTGCTATCTCAGGAGTGTAAAGGTCTTCTATTTTGGCCAGAAACTAAAGAGCATTGTGAACTACGTACCGCTGTTCAGGGAAGGAAGCAGTATGTGTAATTTTTTCACATATAGTTCCAGTCCTTGGAGACATCTCATTGATTGCTGTTCTGTACCTGCCCAGCCATTAAAGGTTGAACTAACCACATTACCACAGTCTTCCTTCCTGATTATACCTTCTTACTCACTGGTAATGTCCTGATCTTACAACCTTTACTCCCTCAGGTAACACTGCTGAAACTGCGTAAATGAGGCTTAGGCTGGGAATTCCTGGGCAAGTAGAGCCCTGGAGTTTGTCTTTGGACAAATGGGACATTTGAAGAGGAGTGTTTCATGGGAATGAGACAAAAATTTGCAGAAAACCTCCCCTGTGTAAGTTAAAACGTTGGAGTTATTTCATTTTTCATGCACAGTGACACTTTAAGTACCACAGTGTGGTAACACTTGCTTATTATTGATTACTTGTTCAGGGCATTCAAAAAATATTTCATTTCCACTTTCTGTACAGTGAGTGATATTTGAAAGATATGCAACTCCTCATCTTGCCTTTAAGCACAACATGGTTGTCCCTCTTTATAATTACTACATTTTGTTTTTCTTTGCTTCCCATTTTCTGTCCTGTGAGATGTTAATTTTCACCCAAACTTTTTCTGCTGCCCTCCTTACATTCCTCTCTCACCTGGAGTGTGGGGTGTCATTTGGTTAAGGCTGAATAAGTCCATATCTGGTTTGAGGTGCAAATGCAAAGTATCTTGATGACATCAGTGATTCTTCAGCAAGATCTTTAGCAGAATTTAGCTCAGAGAGGTAGACAAGAAGTCTGGATGATTTCTGTTCTCTCTCCATTGTCTCTGTGGATGTTGTTGCTAATGCATCAAATATTGAGAAGCGTTTGGGCTCAGGTGGCTGGAAAACAGGAGGGAAAACAGATTCTCTTTTCCTGGCTTTGCTCTTGCCTCCAATGCAGGGTCTAGAAAATACCATTTTTGGAATTTACTATGACTTAAGTGGTGTCTGAACTTCTGGTTCTGCCTTTCAAACCGATGAAACTTAACAGCTATTTTTAGAGGACAGCTTTGCTCACATATATACAACTCCCAGAAATCTATGAACATGAGTCCCAATATAGGCAGGCATTATAGTGAGAGCTGTCCGACACATACTATTGCTTCCATAACAAACTTCTATATCATAACCTGTTGTAGCCCAGAGTTGTTCAACTCAGATAACTCCTAGTCAGGGTGAAGTTTTGCAAGGCCTTTTTTATTTGGTGTCAACCATAGTTTAAACATCCCCTCCTGCTTTCCTCTCTCCTGCCCTCAAGTCATCCCCAGAGCTCTTCCTGCACTACAATTTTTATGACCAGGCAGTGAACCCAAACAGGGAACTGATCCAGCAGAAAAAAAATAGTGTATTTTTTTTTTCCTGGGTTCTTTTTCAGCTGGATCAGTTCCTTGGTCAGGTTCAGTGAGTGACCGCACAAACATTTGTGCAGACAAAGTGTGTATGTCAGAGGGGGACAGGTTGAGGTTATGCATACAGGGTGCAGAAATGCAGAGATTTGGCCTAGCAGCCAAAAGCAGTAACACAAAATTTGTGACCACAGTCTCCCTTACTTATCTGGGTGGCTTTCACAGGAATGACTGAAGAACTGGAAGGTTTCAAAGCCATTCTGAAGTCCTTGACTCAGAAAGACAGTGCCTACAATGAATGCACATATGTACGCACACCAGCACAAACGCACAGTGTGATCCTTTGTTTCCACTGAAATAATACAGTTCAGAAATGATGAATATTTCCTTATCTTGGCTGCCTTCCTGCAACTAGGGAAAAATTGGCTGGTACAGAAGGGAACACCCAGGAAAGCATGTAGTGTATAGCCTGGTTATTCACTTGTAGCTGTATTACATGTTTGTTGAGATCAGAAAGGTTTTCTCCAAAGGTAGAAAATAAAAGAATGAAGTCAAAATAAATAATAATTAAAAAAAAAGTCATTTATTTCCCCCATGTTATTGGGGTGGAAAAAGCACAAACAAAGAAAAGTCAACATGCTGCATCCACCAACGGAAAAGCAAAGACTTGAACAATAAGTTCTTTCTTTTTCCATATATATTTTGTGAGCCAGTGCTAGGGTTGAGGGAACAGCCACTTAAAATCGACTGGGAAGGGAGGAAAAAAAAATCAGCCTAATAAAAAACAATGGGGTTAGATAAATTACTGAGAAAAGGGAGAGGCAATTTCTGTCCATTTTAACGCCTACATGCAATAGGGAACAAGTGAAAATCAGCCCCAGGGATAATTTATGGTTGCTTTTTCAGATCTGTATCCTGGTTCAGAAGAACCCATGTACTAGAAAGTTAATCAATAACAAGCAAATTCCCACAGAAATATTGTGGCAGAGGTGGAAAAAAATGTCTTGGCAATTAAAATCATCCACAGTAGACAGGCCAGATGTTGGCAAGCACTGTTGTTCTCTGTTGGCATTTCGTGGAAGCAGGAGGTCCCATTACAAAGATGTTCCCATGGCTACAAATACGACCTCAATCAGCACCGTTTCTGCTTATCATTACACAGTTGCCGAAGATTCACTTGGCAGTGAAGACTGGCAAGTTCACCGTATAGTTACCCATGGGGCTGAGCCTCTTGGTCCACTATATACATTCTTTACAATAAAGATCACTTCAGGAGACCACCTCCGCTACAGCTCCAGATAGTCCCATAAAAGCAGACTCCGAGCAAATTTGATGCCATAATCCAAACTCTCGTTCATGTGTTTTCCTTTCGGTGTATTCGGTCTGAGCACGCCAAAGAGCTCAGCAACTGAGTCCACTACCAAATACCCAGAATCTGGCTTTTCCTAAGTATAGTATGAACCTTGTATCTTAGATGAGTCCCTCCTAACTCTCCTACCCAACTCTTCTGATTAGATTAGGGATTCAGCTAGTCTAGACCATCTGCAAGGAATGGAGAGAGGCAGGTCTCTCTAGTGCAGACCCAACAGAGGGTTGAGTTACCATCACTGGGGCTGCGATGTCTCCACTGGCAATAAGGGATTAACTCCATTGCCTAAATGGAGATGTTGAAGCCAGCCGAGATGCAGTGGTCTTACTTCTCCCAGCATCCAGCAGCTGACCAGAGTGGCTGGACCTCTTATAAGTCTGTACCACAGCCATGGCGTTCACCTTTTTTAAGGCCACTGTTCATCTTGCTCATTTGAAATCTAAATGTGATTCTGTCATCCTTAGTGGACATCTCTGTATGTTGCATGAGAAGTGTCAAAATGCAAGCTGGGGTCACTGAGACAATCTTCTGGTCCGTGTAAACACTGCATGTGCCTCTCTGTGCCTCATCTGTTCCAGATATGAGTTTTCTACAGCTCCTGATGTTGATTCTGGGCTCCATATTGGCAAGTCCAAGCTTTAATTCTGACTTGCTGATTTATTTGAAAGCCCTTATACTGGTAAGTATCTTCTCCATGTTCCTTGTTAACTTTAAGGTTAGTAAGGAGGATTTTCTCTTCCAAATTTGTCATTCTGATGCTTTCGCCAGCACTAAAATCACTCTAAAATTTTTGATAATGGCCATGCTCTGTAGGAATCAGTAAGTTTTATCAGTCATTGTGTCAGAAAGGCTTGCAGACAGTAAATGCACTTTTATGGGGACCACAGCGAAGGAGGATTTTATAAGACGTTGACAACTCGTAAACAGCACAGGTGTCAAGCTAAAAACCAGAAGCATGTAGGAGAGACACACTTTTGGACTGCCTCACATTAAATACTGATTTTGTTCCTATCTCCTACTTTTCCAGGCAGCTGCTCAAACGATGGCACTTCATGGAAAGTTCCCTATTTCCACAAAAATATCGCCAATACTTGCAGTTTAACAGTGCAAGGTCTCAAACAACGTATGCATGGTCCGTATGCAGGATGCAGTGTTTGTCCCATGGACAAAATGGGAAATATGGGGGTTTGCCCCCAAAATTTTAATGTCGCAAGCTCTGATAGTGGGGTTAGAGCGCAGCTGGAGTGCAAGGGGTGAAATGGCATCCTCCAGCTCTCTTACAGGACTTGGAAATGAGGAAGAGGAGAAAGGGGTAGGGTTTAATTTATACCCCTCCAAAAGAGGGCCCTAGGAACTCTTCACAGCTATTGCAAAGAGTAGTTCAGCCAGCTCTTTTCGGCAACACTTACATCTCTCTTGAGGCCCAAGTAAATATATCAAAGAAATCCAGAGCAGGTCATTTACTTCAAATGATGTGTCTGCCATTTCATTCCCGTTCACTCCAGCCCAGGGTTAGCCAAAAGCTGTCACAGCCCTGGCCCAAGACGGGAGCAAGACTGAGCAGAAGGCAGCGGCGTGTTTTCCTCCCTGCTCCGCTCCTGTCGCTCTGCCCAAGTGCTGGCAGTGGGAGATAGACCTATTGCATTTCACAAGAAGAACAGAGAAGCTATAAATCCTGACACGGTATATTTATTGAAAAATGAAGGTAATAACACTAATCCAGATAATGAGCTGTATGTTTCCCTGCCTCAGAAAACCTCTTAGCCAGTGGAAATAAATCCACCCGAAACTTAGCAGCCGACTCACTTGTTTTAGTTCTTTTTTTTTAACCTTCTTTCTCCTTCTCATCACAAAACTCCCTTCCTCATATACTGGAGGATTTGGAAATGTGGGCGTGAGGCAGTGGGGTTAAAGAGGTTAAAGACATCACGGCCACTACAGTGCCTCAGTTTCTGGTTGGAAACAGAAATCTCTCACTAAATATAGGGCTGTACATCCAAAGAAGTCACTCAGGTTCCCTTACAAGTTAGTGGACATCTGAACTACTTGGATGTGGGAGCTAGTGGCACAATTTTATCTCATCCTAATCCAGTATTTAAAATAAAGGCAGGGACATTGCATTATGAATGTACCATTTTCTTTCCAGTACCAATAAATCAGCTTTAAAACCAGTTCAGCTGTTATTCTCTATGCTGTAAATGTTAAAACTGAAGGGAGATGAAGAATCACTTTTCTGAATCTGGTGGGTCACAGGACCATAGAATGTGAATAAAACACCTTGATGGGCTAAGCCCTGATTTTTTTCCACCTTAAATGATTATACTGTGTTACAACATACAAAATATATGGTTAGCTGTTAGGCTAAATCTCTAAATAATTTATTATAAGTGACTACAAGGTCCTACTGAAAGCTATCTTAAATAAAGATATTTTCTTTTTTCCCCAGGATTGTAACCTATTGTCACATTACCCAGCAGTTTTACCCTTCTCTGTCCCTCGGACCAGTCTCAGTCCCTAACATCTATCTGGCCTGTAGCTACCTCCAAGCATTTCTTTCTGCTGCCTCTTGCATGATATTTTGGTATCCAAAAGTACTTTAGGAAATCATGACAATTATTTTGGAGAGTTACTTTTACTCCCAAAGGGGAAGATTTAGCTCCAACTGAACCCTTGTGTCTTCTGAAAAAATATTATAGTAGGTTCCATAAACTAAACCTAGTGTTCTCAAAATGGATGCCTCAGGAAAGGGTGCTAAATCCCTATCTGCTGCAAATATCTTCATTTGTTTTCCAAGCAAGCTGAATGGTTCTGAGTACAGTGCTCATGGCTTTGGAAAATCGGAAATCTTGCAAAATTGGGATGATTTTATGACCATGAACTGCCAAGATGACTGTGTCATTTGGTCTTCCCTGTAGAGTTATGCACAGTTCATTGAATGATTTAAATTACGTGATTGGCTAAAATAGAAGACAAATCAGGTAAGATATTCCTTCATATGTTCTTATAACTTAAAACAGGACATAATTGACTAAGTCTGCTTGCTCCAAGCCCATAATTTTTGTTTGGGTTATAACAACCTTTCAGGACCCTAAAATACAATTTAATAACCATAAAACATGAGAATTCTCTATGTTTTGACACATACTTTTCCTTTTTCTTATTCTATTTGCAGGTACTTACTGATGACTTTAAAATCAACTCTTCATGTTCAGCTGTTGAAGTTCCAGAGATTGAGTTTTCATTATCAACAAATTTGCAAGACTACAAATCTTTCTTGGAACTTTTTGAGATCTAATTTTTTTCATGTCTGTGTTTCAAATTCTTAGTCTTCATGGATCAAAATGTTATCACCATGACCTTCCCATGACTCTACTTGACAAAATCAGTCTGAAGTGTCTGTGAGATTTTGAACTTTTGTTTGTAGTAGCGATAATTTTTCCACTATTTTTAAATATATATGCATAGGCACATCTATATGGTTGCAAAATGGTTTGATGCACTCTTTAAAAGTATCCTGACTTTAGAACTTCCTGACTTAGTCCAGAGTACACACATTTAGAAAGATTTTTGGTCTCAAGCATTTTCATTTCTGTGTCAGTCTTTTATCAGGTTATTCCCTGGTTTCTTCTATTTATTTGGTTGGTTTTGTATGAATGAACGGTAGCTTATATCCAGCAAAAAGAGAGCTTGGTCCTTCAGGGCATGACCAGAATAGGACCATGGAAGTGCCGTGCTGAAGACCTCTTTCTGTGTCTGTTACGTTGGGTAGGGACCTTCCTTCTCAGCTGCAGTGCCCGAACCACCAGTTTGTAATGGTGGAGGAGAGAGTCATTCATATCATCTCACTTAAGGCATCTGAGATATGGGTCTTCAATAGGGGGTTTGGCTCTTTCCAGTCAAAGAATTTTCCACGTTGCAATTCTGTACAGGGAGAGCGTGGGATTCCCACACTGGGTCACATCAGGGGTTCCTCATGACATGTTCTATGTGCACCACCAGCCGGTGGAACATTATTTGCGAGAAGATGTAAGAAATTGGATAAAGGAATAAATGAATAAGATCATTGTCTAAAGGCAAAATGTTGTTTTCTTTTGTCCTTTCTTTCTTTCACTAGTTTAAGGATGAATTTTGTCCCGATGACTGAACAAAAAATCTTCCCCCCCTCCAAATTCTTGTTCCCAAACATTGCAAATTTACAAAAATGAATGTTGTTGTACACCTAAATATCCTGTATGATCCAGTTTTTTTCATATCTTATAGATCTTCTGGTCTTATATTATTTTGTGGCAGTTGAATTCCATGGGATAAATATATACTGTGTATAAAAAATATTAGCTTTCTGTAACGTTGTAGTTTGCTGTTCTGTGAGTTTTACTGAAATAGTCATGCCCTCCAGAAATTAATGCACATGTCTAGGGTACTGTTTGTGTTCAATGTGCTTACATCCTTTGGAAGGTGATCAGACAAATTTTTTCAATACAATAAACCTCATAGATAAATATATTTTTTCTTACACCTGATTTTTTTGGGGAAAAAAGTCATATATATTGAATAAATGTTTTGGACCATAAGATTTTCCTATGGTAACTTGCTATTGAACTGTTCTCTTCAAGTATTTCACACTGCAAGGACTGATTTGCCCACACCAACTTATTTTCTTCTCTTGAAAGAATGATGAAGCTTTTCAGCAGAAAAATCGTGAAGGATTAAGGTTAATAATACACTTTGAGATGAATTTTTGAATCACAAATACTATTCTGAATAGTTGTTATAGTGCATCCATTTTTAAATACTGAATAAGACAACATAATGAAGAGCAATAACTTATTAAGTATTTGTATAAAATATAACCACAAGTCTGTTTTGGATTGTGGGGGTTTTTGGTTGTTTTTTTTTTTTTTAATGTTGGATTTTATACATTATTTATATATTTATGTGTCTATGCATCTACCAACTTTTATGCATCTGTACTGATTTATTTGGTCAAATAATTTGTCTTATCACATAAAGAGAAAAAAATAATTATTTGTGCTATTAATTGTGATCATAGTGGTATAGCGATAATGTAAATAATGTAACAATTTCACACATTATGCAATTATTGTATAGTTGAACAATGGTATAGCAATTGTATACTTACAGGTAGTAAGAGAAATACATGGAGCAAAAGAGTGAGATTTCTATAAATGTAATTTTACGGAAGAAAAAAGCAGGCTGAAAATCTGATTTTCTGCACAATAATATGGCCAGTAGGAAAAAAAAAAAAAAAAAGGTAAATATTCTTGAAATAGTAATCAAAATCCTTCTGCAAGCACACAAAGAGAGAGTAAAAATCCTACCCTCCCTAAATGGTCCCTGTACTACCTCAGACCCTCATCTCACAGCCTCTACGTTACTAGCATAATGCAAGCACTGTAGTAATAACAAAAAGCAGCAATATCCTAATCTTTCCTTGAGTTTTATTACTTGAATTCACATATTGGTCTGTCTGCAGGGCTGCTCTGTCAACACATGGAGAGCAAAACCTCTACTAGAAGAACCAGGGAGGGGCATATTCTCTTATTTTATTATTACTGTTATTATTTTTGACCACAGCCGTCACAGGGAAATCATTAGAGGAAATAAATTCAGGATGTGAACAAAGCAAACATTTTTAATAACAGACTTTTTATGACTCATTCTTCTCACCAGTTGCTGTGGCTGCATAGGCTGTTTGTCAAAGGAAAGTTCACCTTCAAATATAAAAAATTAAAATGTCCTTGAAAGTCTTCATGGCGTCATCCTGAAAAACACCTTTGCCAGTCTCCTAGAGGTGAGGTTGGTTGCAAGTATTCTGGGGAAAAAAAAAAAAAAAAAGAAGAAAAAAGGATTTTTTTCTAGGTTCACTGGGTCTCCCAGCCTGCAAGAAATGCTCTCCATTCACAGACCCACTTCTCCTGACTCTTCAGCTTGGCTTTTGCAGAAGACATTGGTTATCTAGGCAAGTAATGAGGCATGTTTTGCAGATCTCCTGTTGTCCACTGTCATGCACTGGCTTTTTTGCATCCCTGGATTGCAGTGAAGTGAACCCTGAGTGAGAACAGTGTAAAACCTTATCTATAGATTAAGGAAAAAAGGTAATACACTAACTAATTAAAAAAGTATATCTAAATAATAGTCTGAAATACTATTAAAAGTAATAAGAAACAATGTCATTTTAATACAGATATGGAGTTCCTAAAAAGGACAAAAAAAAATCATGCATCCTGAAGCCAAAAGACCATGATGACTGTCTATCCCAGCATATATTTATCATAGCATTTGTCAAAACAGCAGAAAAAAAAAAGAATGTGCTGGGAGACAGTGGTCAAGAAACAGCATGTCTCCAGGTTCAACTGACTGTTTATCTCCCAGCTTTTGAGGTAGAAGATTTCTCAGCTCTAGATCAGACATGACACTTTTCCATGTATGTTTTTAGATTTTTTATCTATAAACAAAGAAATAGAAGAGCACCTTTTATTTTTATATCAAAGACAAATATTTGCAGTATTTTGGTTAAAAGTAACAACGTCTGCCCAGAAAATCTCGATTCTGTTTGATAAAAAAGTGGAAGCAGAGCAGACCTGAAAACTATTAAAAATTTGTTGTGAACCAGAATGAAAGTGTGGGAGGGAAAGAGAAGGAGGTATGAAATGTCTTCTCACCAAGAGGATGTGAAATAACTAACTTCATGAACCTGAAGTACTTGATTCATTTGCAGTAAGTTGATTCTAGATTTCTCACATCCTGTCTGAATATATTAACTATTGTCTATTTTTTCTCACACTTTTTCTTCCTGTGTTGCCAATCAGACATTCCACCCTCAACTGAATAAATGAAAATAGAACCGAAACTGGTAGACTTGCTACAGGAAAACAAATATTTTAATTAACTGGTATTTTTTAATTTATTAAATAAATACATAAATACAGTATTTGAAGGTCAATTCAGAAGTGAAGCACACAAGGACATTCTAACTAAATGGAATTTAATTTCCCTTTCCACTGGAAATTGAGATTGTCTGTGGAAATCAAATGTTCATTATGAAACTTCAAAAATTTTGTGAAAATCTCTTTCTTCTGTCGTTAAACGTGTTTTTGAAATTAATATTTTGATACCAGTGCTGCATAATTTAAGTTTTTTGGATGGCATATCTGAGTTGGGTACTTGCCTCCACTGATGTAAGGGAACAAAAAGGAGTCTGAACATTTGAAAAAGTAGGAGGAAGAAGTGAAATAACTGAGGGAAATGAACTTGACAAAAAAGGAGAAAAAAAAGGTTTAAAATCCATAGAAAGACATGATGTTCAAGAAAATAGAGGAAGATGAACAGAACCAAAGATGGAAAATGTCTCTGAACTAATACAGAAAAGTTTGCAAGACTGGAAAAAGAAGTTTGTGCTGAGAAGAGAACCTAAGGGAAAGCAATTTATCAATGTAAAAGAAAGAAATTAATACCAGATCAAGAGAAGAAAGAGAAACCAGAAGAAAGACATATGAATAGAAGGACAGGAAAAAAACCCAAACAAATCTTCAGAAAAAAAAATTACGAAACTAGAGACTGATCATGCCACTGGGCTAAGATCCTTTCCCTACTACATCTGAATGATTTCCCTCCAGGAACTCATTTTTAGAAACAAATTTATTTTCTTTCTTAGCTCTTTGTGGCTGAGAGGCTGAAAGCAGGGAGGGGAGACCTTAACCATCTGAGTCATACACAAATGTGAGAGCTAAGGGCTGAAAGGAATTTCATCTCCGATCCTTTGGGGCGTGGGGGAAGTGTCCCCATTGTCTAGTTTAAATAACATTCGCTAAAGGAAAATAAAATACATCAGCTCCTGTTTGTTAAATGCTTAATAAGGTCCTCTCCTTAGGTCATAGCGTGTGTAATGTTCCTTTGCAGTCACAAGCTACGACATCCAGGCTTGTGAAGTGCCTCTCACCATTCATGAATGAGGTTCAACCGAGGCGGGGAAGGTCTGGGTAGGTGTTTGTTCTCAATTACGAACGTCAAGCCCTGGTTCATAAGGTGTAAAGGTCTTGTGCAGGGGAATGTTACCCGTTGTGTCTTAAACACTCGCTGCTAGAGCAGAAGGAGAAAGCTTTTAACCCTCATGAATTGCACGGTCTCTTCTAGGGCACCAAAAGGGGACATGGTTCACACTTTCTCACCGTATCACTTTGTGTTTTAATGATCACAGTTAGTGCATATACAGATATTGATCTATGTACAAAAAAGAAAGACAAAGAGAAGGAGAGGCACAGGAATTTACTTTTTTAAGTAGTTGAAACCAAACCCAGCTTTCAGGGACCCTAATTTCTTCTTTGAGCCTCACATAGTATTTTAATGAAATTGTTTGCCAACTGGTCAGTGAAGTAGAAACATGTCATTCCTATATATCTTTGTAAAGGTTGGGCAGTGAAGCTACATCTTTAATAATAATAAATAGTGCCAGGAAACTTTCATAGGCCATGGAACTCAATCACCCACGCTGTTAAATTGTTAGTAATGTCCTCAGTATGTTGTTGGACCAGACCACCTATCAATCTCCAAAATTAATTCCGGGGCATGAGTTGGGAGCTAGCATGAGGCAGGATCTACTCTTAACAAAGATTGGGGATGTGGCCATCCCAAAGTGGGAGAGAAAGAGGGCTTAGGGGCTGCAAACCATTCTGGATTAGTTGTTTTCAAGGCCAGAAAATAGTCTGTAGGCATGTTTCATTTGTAAGTATAGATGTCTCTTAAGATACCGAGTCCCTGAACATAAAAAAATATGTGATTCTGTGGTAAGCCAAACTGACCTAATTAATGAGAAGAAAAAGAAAAATAGCAAAAAAAGAAAAAAGCTGCAAGCACTTAGTGAAGCCCCTGCAAAAATCATTGTTATCGTTATCCTCATAATGTCATCAGACTTTCACATGCGCAGCTTGCTAGTTAGCATCCCGTCACCATAGTGATGTTTGAAGTGGACGCCTCAAATTTTACTTGTCTCTTCATAAGTCCCTATCCTAAACGACGAAGGTAATTGCAGCCCAAGCCTCTTGCATCATAAGTATGCTTGCATGCGACCCATCCAAACGACACAAAGAAGAGTTCACATCTTCATTAAGGTGCTGAGCGTGAGGGTAGTCCCCCTGCGTGCAACACAGTCACGTACTGCGGAAAACTCTTCACCTGGATGTAAGTGCGGATGTCAGTGCTGTGGATGGCGACTCTGCACTTGGGAGGAAGGCAGGCATGGTGCAAGAAGCAAAGGATTTGCAGTTTCTAGTCTCTATGAAAACCAATATAATCCAAATTATAAACTGCTAAGAATCAGTGCGTTGGCCCGTCAATGGTCCAACTGGTAAAATAAACCCCTCTGCCTTACCGTTCAGTTGCACGGAGAGGAGGCGCGTGGAGGCTCTCCGCACCTTGCCTTGGCATGTTAAATCTGTGAACATCCAGTTCCATTGAGGTGGAAAATAAATCCATCCTCTGTCATCCAAATATAGTTTGGCCCAGAGGAGCAGGTAGAAACCTGAGGTAGGATTCATCCCATTCTGTTTTCAGCATTTGCACCGTAGAAATGTATGGTCACCCCAGATTCCTTTACAGTCAGCTGAGAGAAAGAGGTGCTTTAGAAGATGATACATCTGGCTTATTTTCCCATCTATCTTTGAATCAAATGAATCATGACCAAGAAATGTCCATTTATTTCCATAGTTCAGGTATAAACACCTGCACAAGAGATTTAAATGCTGCATGAGAATAATTTAATGATGCAAAACCTAATATTTAATTCTCACTTCTTTCAATTAATATTAATAATTCCTTGGCCTTCACCAAGTCCTCATCATTTCTTGAGGAATGAAATTCTCAATCAATTCCTTGCATTTGTGCTCAGAAAGTAAAAATCCAAATAATCAAATTCTTTGCCTATGGTGACTACAAAATGGTTATGAAAGATTCTCTTCTTACTCATACTCTTGCTACCATTTATTTGATCTAATCTTTTGTCTCAATCTGTATAGAAAGTTTTACCGCTTTCAAAAATAAGTCCTGGGAATTATGTATATCAAAATATACATATTCATGCAACTGTTGTGAGATACAAAGCAAATTGCTTTACAACAGCAATAAGCTTATTAATGAACCATTAGACCTCCTGCACTACCCGTGATCCCTGATTTTTCTCCCTGGGCCCGAAAGCATCTGACTGTGCTAGGTTGGAAAGGAAGAAATTTTGAAAGAATTTGAAAAAGATGTGATATTGAGGATAATATGAACTGCATTTAGTTTGGACTAGATAAGGTGATGCAGAGACTCAGGGGACTGTAAAAGACAAGGATAAAAATGAAAAAGCATAAGATCTGCCAAAAAGCATCAAACCAAAGGTGCAACTATCCCAGCATCCTATGTTCAACAGTGGACAGCTGAGGATTCACAGAGAAGAAATGTGTAAAAGTGCATGGCTAGTGCAACAGTTTCCCTGCTCATTCTGTCCCAGAGTTCAAACCTAGGAGACGGATGGCATTTTATGGTCCGAGAACGAGTTTCAGCTTTCAGTAGCACCAGTGGTGCTGGTGCTACTGGTCATCCATTAGTTAGCTTAGCACTATTCTGAATGCATTTGTTTCTGGCCTCCAAAACATTGTAATATAAACAGTGCTCTCATTCACTTATGCCATGTAGGACAAAGTACTGGATTGCTGTAAACCTGCTGTTTAGGTTTAACCAAAAGGTTTGACATAAAAGAAAGGAGGAAGGGAAGGAAGAAAAGATGGAGGGAGGCAAGGAGGGAAGAGGGAGGGAGGGAAAGAAAGGGAAAGAGAGAAAGGGAAGAGATATAGAGAGAGAATGAGAAAAAAGAAAGAAACAAGGAAAGAAAGAAAGAGAAAAAAGGAAAAGAGAGGAAAAAAAAGAAAGGAAAAGAAAATAAAGGAAAAAAGAAAGGAAAAGAAAATAAAGGAAAAAAGAAAGGAAAAGAAAGGAAAAGAAAGGAAAAGAAAGGAAAGGAAAAGAGGAAAAGTTAGCTCAGACCAGATGTAGCAGTGGCTGTTGACATCCTGGTGTTGGGACACCAGGGCCCTCACCTCCGCAGACTCAGCCCCACCTTTGCAAGGCAGATCTGGAGCTGCCTGGAGGGCGGCGAGATCCCTGCTGAGTGATTCACAGCCCCCACCTGGGAAGGGCTCACTGGCCTTTTCAGTGCGGAGAGGAAAAGTAAACAAAAACAAGGCCTGCCTGGTTTGAAGCTGAACTGGAAAAAGTTACCACCTGCCGAACTGACATCACCCTGACATCACAGGTTACTGGTGCCAACTTACACACAAGGTTTTTTTCCTTTTTTTCTTCTTTCCCCTTTTCCTTTCTAATCTCTACCATTATTAGCTTCAGCTATCCTCTCACTGTTACCTGTTTTTTACTTGCACTGTCAACGCTACTGTGGCTTTAACTTTCCAGGTATTGGATGGACGCTGGAACTGACCTCCGACCAGCAGACAGCAGTGAGAATAAACAAAACATCTGATTTGGTTACATGCTGAGGATCCTTCTGCTCGGTGACACTTGACTGACTCATATTCATCCCTTGGAAATTATCAAACTGATAAAGTTTACCAGCGAAGCCAGGGTTCCTCAAGTGTCCTCTGAGAAGGACAATGACGAAGATGATTTCCAAAAGGAAATCCGGAAATTCTGGAGGGGCTTTCCTGAGCACAGAGAGAAAGATCCAAGCCTCTGCCTTTAGGATTTATGAATAGCGAAGGAAGAGAGATTGCCAGGGATGGTTTTGTTAGTAGATCTTCCTTGGATAACCTTTGAATCAGATACAGTATTGGAAGGGAGCTGCTGCTACTCCCTTTGGTGCTATGTAGGCAATAAAAGGCCTTGGAAAAGCATAACTGTATTTTACTCTGCCTCCAAGTAGCTAATGTCTGAGGGACAGATTATGGAGAGCTTAAAGGTGATGTCAGCATAGAAACGACGGTTTATTGTGGCCCAGAACACTAAACTTTGCTAATTAGTGTACAAAAGAAATACCTGAATAACTGCCTCTATGCTAGTCTTGGTCTTAAATCCACAGTTAGATATACTGTGATGCTTGTATTTACCTAAATTTTCACAGAATACTTAGAATGCGAAGGATTACTGAAGGTGAATTAAACTTGCCTCGACCCTGCACAAACAGAAATGTTACTGAACCTCCAGGAAAGTGAGGCTGACCACAGTGTGGTCCTCAAGCAAAATGGGTACAACTTATTTCACTAAACTAAGAGCTATAAAAATAGTAATTAATAAGAAAAGGGAGAGCAATTCTGTCACTATAAAGCAGAAATAAATCAACAGGAGATATCAGAGATATATTGATGGAAAATCAATACAAAGCAAAAAAAATCAGAGTTGATCTGGGTGTCATTTCTGTCTCACCGTATTAGAGTACAGATGCCAACACTCAC
Organism: Leptodon cayanensis; assembly: GCA_027564655.1. Classification (NCBI taxonomy): domain Eukaryota; kingdom Metazoa; phylum Chordata; class Aves; order Accipitriformes; family Accipitridae; genus Leptodon; species Leptodon cayanensis. The sequence continues at coordinate 43,341,025 of JANXJC010000077.1, read as the reverse complement.
ATACACTCATGCATGTACACAGGTATATAAACACCCAAATGAAAGCAATCTACTATTTCTTTATATTGATTTACTTAATATTTCTTGTAAGCATTTTGAGATTTATGAAACCTGATTCCCTCTGGTCAAGGAAGAGTCTGGTCTTTTTCTCTTTTTCTTTTTCTTTTTCTTTTTCTTTTTCTTTTTCTTTTTCTTTTTCTTTTTCTTTGTCCTTTCCCTTTGTTATTTTCTTTACCCTTTTCTTTTGTTATGTTCTTTATCCTTTCCCTTTTTGCTTCTTCATCTTCTTCACCTTCCTCTTTTTCTTTCTTTCTTTCCTTCTTTCTCTCTTTTTCTCTTTCTCTCTTTCCTTTTTTCTTATAAAATGGGGTAAACCTTAATAATTCCCATCTTGTTTTTCTGTTTGAGCTGTATTTGATTATACAGGTGCTTGAAGACCAGTTTCAAAATTGATATTCCAAAGATATTTGGACCCTTCTTTTCATATTAAATTTCATCGGCAGAATAAGGGGGGAAATGTCAAATTACATTTTTTTGTTCATGTTTGACAAAATCTAATAATAACACATGGATGGCAGCTAAAACATTCCTATCAGTTTTTATTGGTTTACAGATATTTCCTGTGCTCATAAGGAAAAGTACAACCAGGGCTTGTGAAACACTTCAAAATTAGGCAAAGCTTTGGATTTAATCCTGTCAGTGGCTGTATTGCTACTGATTTTAAGGGAGAGTTGAGATTTTACTTTTTTAGCACATCTGCTTTAATCCAGCCTGATTGAGATCTGAAATTTGTGGAGGTAGACAAGGGAGGAAGAGAACATAGACTTTTGGGTGTGGGAGTTGTTCTCTGCCTACACCATAACAAATGCCATGCCGTCTCCAGTCTTAGCAAAGACTCCAAGGCTGTAGCTGCACCAAGGTGAGGGTACGACCTTGAGCTCTGGTCCATGATCACCCAGACTATTAAATTATTACCCAGTCCCCAGCACAATTTTGGCTTGTAAAAAAGAGCTGTCTCACATATGATGTGTAGTGTAAAGTTCCACTGTAAGATAGATATTATTGTTAATATTATTATTATTGTTGTTAACTACAATGGCTAATTAGAGTAATGACAGTTACATAATTCTACACGCTACCATAGTTGTCTATGTTGAAAAAATTTTCATATTGCAGACATTGTGACTTCTGAAAAACTGGATGAGGTGTAGCTTTAGCTGCAAGAGTTAGAAGTCCCTTACAGTGATACCAGTCCATGAGGCTGTGATATGAATTTCTTATTGTTATTCTTATTACTATAGCACCAGCGTCAACTTATCTATAGTCCAAGTACAGTTTCGCACCATGTGAAATACAGTAGCATTTGAGAGCTTGACAGGTTACTCCTTTTTTCCATAGCCATCTCATGGCAGACTATGACTGGACTCTGATCAACAGGACAGATTTCATTTGATCTTAATTTGTTCTCCCGACAAGCTATTAGATATAGTGCTGGAAGCAGAAAAGAAAATAAGAATTCTATGGTTCTGACCTCCACCTTCCCAGGAGATAGAAGGAAAAAAATCCCTGCTTTTCTGTCTGCTGGAGGTCAAAATCTTTGGGGAACAATTGGATGAAAAATAACACTGATAAATGGGAGTAAAACAGCCGGTGCAAGAAGCCCAGTCGTCTAGTTCTCCAGTATGTTTTCATGTGAGTGAATGTGAGTGGAGAACATTTCACTTTTTCTCCACCTTCCTCATAAACCAGCCAACAAGCCAACAGAGACTATTTAAGGGACTAAAACCCCAAGCCATCAAGTTTTCCAGGCTAATGCTTTGCTACTTAAGCCTCAGGGAGAGCTTGTTCAAACTGACCAAATGAAAAACAAAACAAAGCAAAAAAAGCCATGTAACAATAATATCTTACACATATATAGCACCTTCTGTCCCAAAGGATTTCAAAGCACTTTATGGACTAGGCAAAGTGAAGTTCTGCCACCTGTTCAACAGGACCCAGCAGCTTGTTAACCGTGCAACAATTTTCTTCCCTAGTTCAGGACATGAAATGCAGTCTTGTTGAACCTGATAATCTTATGCTGTCAGCTCCCTTCCTGAAATTTATGATGCAGGTTTGCCTGAGAGAGATTACCTCCAGCTGAAACTGCTGGAGAAACCCTGGGAATAGATATTGTCTATACTTGAAAATACCCAGGTCAGAAAGTTTTTACACTGCCTGTATAAACCCTCTCTATACTTCCCTATTTTTGCACGTCTGGTTCAAAAGCTTGCTTATCTGTAAGGTACTGCTTTTAGGAGTTACAGAAACAGTGATTCAAAGTCAAAGAACGGCTTTCCCTGACTTACGTGTTATGCTTTTGTGTAGAAACCAGGATGTCTTTGGAGACGTCCCACCAAACTACTGGCTGGATCCAATCATGTTTGGCTTAGAAGGACCAGAAGAACCACATCACTGAGCAGCAGAGCTTCGGTTTTACTCATCGTTCCCAGGCTCGATCCAGACCTTTACAGTAAGAGGCACTGTCCCGCCAATGACCTTCATGCTGTTACGGAAGAGACACCCTTCCTAGGGTTGAGGAATCCTTACATATCCAATTTAGGTCAGCCCTGGAACTTTCTATAGAGAAACTGCCAAATGTCTGCTACAGTGTAATTAATGAGTCTGTTGGCCCTGCCAAAGCCAAGACCTGCTCTCTTGAGAGGTATAACTCAGTGCTGAACGCCAGTCACAAGTGTTAGGGCCCACTGGACAAAAAGGTGGGCCAGAAAACAATTTAAAAAAACCCTGTAGGTAACAAAGCCATACAGTCAAAGAATTAGGCAAGCCTCACATGTTACCTTTTTGTATTATTATTCATCGGAAAAAGAAAACTGTACAGAAGAGCCCATAAGATCATCAAGGAGTATTAGCATTCCAGTAACGTGTTCTTTGGTCTCTATCACATTAACTGAACCTTTCCATTCAAAACAAGAGTATTCCACAGGAAGACTACTTCATTTGGCCCACAAAACTGTTTTGTCTGTTGGGAACCCTAAAATTACACCATTAAGTTCATGTTTCAATTCCCAGAAAGAGAGAAAGAGAGAAAGAAGGGAAGAAAGAGAGAAAAAAGGAAAAAGGATGTGTCTTTGCCAGACAGGAAAGTGTAAAAGTCAACATTTCCATGAAGACTAAACAGGTGGAAACTAATCAAGCCAGAGAGAGAGCAAGAGAATGAAAGGCAGAGTTAAGGGTTCACAGCTAATTTTGCTCTGTTTCAGGTTGCCTGCAGCTGCCTCAGTAGTGGGGTTTACGACCAAGGTCAAGCTGTTCATTCCGTCTGACTTGTATCCAGAACAGCAATGTAATGAAGGTTTGTTTGTGTGATGAATATAGTAATCATAAAATAAAATGTGAAACCTGACAGCTCTGAAGATTAATTCTGTTAATCGACTGGGCATGCAGCTCTACTTCTGTTCAGCTTCAAGCCCACTCTATACTCTTGCCTTTTGCTTGTTTGCAGGGTGTGTGTAATCGTGTGCATATGTCTGTTCTCTCTGCTCATGCCCTCCTTCTCTTACTTGGATTAGAAAACAGCTGAAACAAAGCTAGCAGCAAAGTGTCTGTCTCAGATAAGACCATCCTGGCTAGAGCAGGCTGGGTTTTTAAATCCTCAATTAAAGGTGAGTGATGGGGATATGTTAACAAATCAGGGGATGCATTAATAGGGTTTAACTGGTTGTGTATGGCTAGTTTGAGTAGTCTGCTTTTAATAAAACATATCTCAGAGTATTAGTCAGATTAACAACACAAGAGTACTTTTAGCAGCATCTTCATTTTCCTGTAGCAACGTGGTTTTTGTGTCCATGAAACAAAAAAACCCAACAAGCGAAAAGCATAAAATATAATAGAAAGCCAACTGACAGAAAGCCTGGCAATCAAGGGAAGAGGGATAAAGATTAATTTTTTCCGGCAAATAATTTTGGAGAAGTAGAGTCCCCCTTTAATCCCCTGAAAGATAAAATACCTTCTCTCAAATGGCAAAGCTAGACTAGAAATGGGGGACTATTGTACAAGTCTGGGAAGAAGGAAGAAATGGAATAGGTCTATTTTTATTACCAGCCACGTGGTAAGAAGTTCGCAGTTCTGGCAAAAATAAGCAGATTATAAAACCTTAAACTCCAGAGGCTTGGAGGCTGAGCCTTGACTGGTCCCTGAGAGACACTTGTGGGCTTTGACTCCTTAGTGACCTTGAAGTAGCTCATCCAGCCAACAGAGAAGTGTTGGGCTGAACTTAACTAGGTTTGCCTTTGGCACCATTTCCAGTCTCTGAGTAGTCAAGATTTAATCACTGATATTGAATGTTGATAACTGAAGTGGCAAGTTAAGAACTTCCAGACTGAAAGCTCTTGTAAAGTAATCCACAACAGACTGGCAAAATGACAAGTCTTCTTTAATGTCTTTAATGTCTAGGCTTTCTGCTCAGTACTACTTTAAGTCTTCAGAAAGGAGCTGAAAATTTACCTCTAATAGCTGTTGGGCAGCACATTTGGTAGTTTGGTTGTCAAGCTGAACCAAAAAAACAGAATAAAAGAACATTTGCCTGTGTGTAATTCATTCTGTACATTGAAAAGAAGACAGGAAGATCTCCAGTTAAGAGTCAGTTGCACTTCTTGGCTGGTAACAACTAGTTTTTTAGAGCAGAATACGTGAGATAACAATCCCAGAAAAAAGTGTTCAGAAGATTTAAAGTCCACAGCTGTCAGTTTGAATAATCGGAGCATTTCAAGATTGTACCACAGTCTTCTTTCTAGGTGGGTTTCTGGTTCTGACTTCCTAAACTTGCTGTGAAGCGATTAAAGCTGATGTCAGTGTTGTCTAAACATTATCGCCCTGACTTGGCTTTCTAGGCCTAGCAACTACCCCACTTCTACAGAGCATCCAAAACTGCTGTGTTTCTCTGCCATGCGTCTTTGCCAATGCTCCCAATGGAAAAGGATTTGTTCCGTGTTGATACAGTCCCTCTCATACTAGGACTAGACTTTGGCAGCGCATTCCATTTCCATAGTTGGGTGAACAACAATTTGTTTCTCACCTGATATATCCTCTGTTTTGGGACTCTTTTCTGCAAAGAATATTTCATTTTTCAATCTATCACCCAACATGCCTTGACAGTACAAAAAAAAAAAAAAAATTAAGGACAGGAGTAAACCACCAACAGATATCTATATGGTCTGCCCCACTGACTACCTTTGTATATCTCACTCTGTCAGCTGAGGAGTATAGAGGCAAAAATGAATCTGTATTTTTTGTCTCCATTTCCTGGCTGTTGACTCCTGCAGGCAAAATGGGCATCATGGCCCTCTTTGTCAATGCATGTTCTTCTCAGACCAGTTGTCTTTAACAAACCACATTGCTCAACTTCCCCAGCCCAGTATGACAAACCTTAACACGAGAATACCCAAGCATCTCCCAAGCTCAAATCTCCTGACATACACTTCACCATCTGGATGACATTATACAAAAGCTTCAAATGAAAACCCTTTTACAGATAACAGCAATCAATCAAAAGCAATACACTAGGCACTGATGCCCAGCACTGTAATTTCAGGTTATTTATTGCTCTGGTGGACTGCAGGGAATCTCCGGCTACAGGCAATTTTATCCTGGGGAGCTGGTGTCCCCGGTGATTCGGTTGGGTCAATGTGCATGAAAAAGCCATTTGCAATCCCTTGTGAACATTGCTCCAGCATCAGCTGTCGGCATGTCTGGCACATGATACAGGGCAAAGGAACTTGTGTCACTCGGGGAACTTCCTGCCAGTGTGTGTGAAACATGTAATACCTCAGAGATCGAGATTAATCACTCCCCACTGAAACTATACATACATCTTAGCAGTTCAGGAGCAAGCCTCACGTACGTGTTTGTGAGAGGTGATAGAAATTCATAGCATCCATAGCCAAATATTCCTGAGTGGGAGGCTGAAAAAACAAACAAGCAGTGTACTAGCATGGGATATCTGGGGAAGACAAATGCATATTTCATATATCAGGTAGGATGCTTCTCTCAGCTGAGGGTCTTAGCCACTAGACTACAGGGCCAAATTTGCATCTCCTTGCTCATTACCCTTGAATTTTACACTTATGGTTTCTGGCTGATTAACACTGAAAAGAAAGGCTGGAGAATGGCATTCTTTTTAGAGTGTTAGGATTTCAATTTCTTCAGACAGTAGAAAGCATTTGTTTTCTAACCATTTCGCTACCATGCAAGGTTAGGCATTCTCAGCAGTGTGGCTTCATGGAGGTCCTGTTTCCATTAGGAGTGATGAAGTTAGGCTCAGAGCACAATCACTGCAGCTTAGATATGGCTCTAGATATCTTTAGGGTTTCATCAGGGCTGAAGACAGGCAGTAGTGACAGGATGCATCTCACATAACAAAAGGTGTCTCAGAATGAGACATTTAAGTCTGCTCCAGTCACCCCAAGATCCCTTTAGAATAACAGAAGAGAAACAGAAGATACAGAGAGCGAAATATTAAACAGAAGTGTCAGATCTGCTTCTGGAATTGCCTGTTTGTCCACCATGTCTGTAAGGGAAGTTTGGATTTGGAAGTCAATGTTTTACATTCCTGAGGTTATCTGAGATGACTCCCATCTGAAGTGCTCAACTGCTCTAGCTAAGGGAGCTCTGGGCATGTCCAGAAGCAGAATTGTAAAGGATTTTAAGGTCAGAACAGGAGGTGCCTAGCAGAGCCAAATGCTCGGGTACAACAAGTAGAGGCAGTTGGATTACAGTTTGGACATTCACGCCTGAAGTCATCCTAAGTCTTGCTTCTAGCTCCTAAGTCTTTCTGTTTTTTTGAGTTAGATGTTAAGAATATTTCCAGGGTTGTAATCCAACTTTCAAAATGATTATATATTGCACCAGTCTAAAAATAAAGAAAAAGCTGTCAAAACTGCACCTGAAATGAATACATGGCATTCTCCATGACTGGTTGTGTTTAAATCAGCACTGGAATCAATCTGTGAGATTTGCTGTAGCTCAAGAAGTTATAGTCTTGAAGCAGGAATTACTGCACGAAATTCCCTGGCATGTGTTATGGAACAGGTCAGAGCACACGATTATAATGGTTCCTCCTGGGCTCAAGCTCCAGACTAAGAAATAAAGTTCATTGCCAACACCACTGAAGGGACGGGAATTATCTGAATTTTTATTTACCATTATTGCCAGAACCAGTGTCACTCAGAGCCACCTGAGGTTTGTGGTGCAGGAATACATTTACTTTATTTTGATGGGCCTATCGGTTTGTTTTATGAGTAATACATACATATTTATAATCACTTAAACTAATTTTTGCTTCACTCCCACACACATACTCCCTGTCAAACTCAAGGTAAACTTTAACACCTCCCCCTCCCATTTTATATCTGGACTTGGCTTTGTGATTTATTTTCATGAGCAAGACACTGAAGACAGAGTCAGTTTTTCCAAAGAAATCAACCTCCGGAATCTTATAAAAGGGCAGTCATACAATACACAAAGTGGACATGACAGAAAATTAATCACACACAAATAAATCATGAGTGTAAGAGAGGGCAAATGAGTACTTTGCTCCTCAGCCTGTGTTTTGTCATGTAGTAATATGTTCATTTTTGCCTAATTTGAGGCCCTTTCTAGGCCACTTTGAGTTTATCCACCCTGCTATGAGGAAGGTCACGCTGGAGGATGATATCGCTCCCTCCTGACAAAAATCCATGAACATCATTTACAAACTATATCCTTTTCTTCCCCTTTATTTTCCTTTCCTTTTCTTTCTTTCTTTTCTTTCTTTCTTTCTCCTTTCTTTCTTTCTTTCTTTCTTTCTTTCTTTCTTTCTTTTTCTTTCTTTATTTCTCCTTTTCCCCTTCCCTTCCCTTCCCTTCCTTTCCTTGCCCTCCCTTCCCTCTCTTTTCTACCTATCCCTCTTTCTTTTGAATGTACCACCCATGGCTTATTTAATTTGAATTCTTTGTTTTCTGAAAAATAGCTTTTGCTGCCACACTTAGGCATAGGTGCATTTTTTTCTATTTATTAATTTGTTTTGGTATGCATACAAGCAATTGCTCATGACTTGTTCTCAAATCTCTCTGTTTAAGTGATCTTGTCTTTTACCTCTTCTTTAAATCCTAAAGATAGACTAGTCATGATACAACTTTTCAAACAAGGGATTTATTGTTTTGTGTTCAAGGGCTTTCTCCTATCCATCTGGCTCTATTACTAATTCAGCTGGCAATGGGATGTGGTTGTGAATAGATTAAATTAATCTGTATATGAGATTGAGAATAAAGAGGGAACTATGCCACAGATCAAGACCCTTATATAGCTCCTGAGGTTGGCACACAGCTCATGCCACTTGGAAAAAAAAAAAAAAAATCTGTTCCTGGAGAGCACTTTTTTTTAATAATTTATTCATCCCTTTGAGGAGATAATAGATGAAGAGGAAAAATTAAGCAGAGGAAAACAGACTGTGGCTAATGAAATGATGTAACAGCAAGTATGTCGTATCAGCACATCTAGAAGTCATGACACTGATTGACGTTAGTGAACTAATAATCCCTGAGAAGTAACATAACAAGCATCTCTGTGGACCTGCAAGGTCATGGTGAGACATCACGTTGCAGTTTCACACATGCAGTTGTTATCCTGGTGTAGAGATGAACTCAACATCAACTTCCTTAGGCCACATTTTCCTTGGATCAAAAGGTCACTTTGAAAATCTCACCTGTTTTTTTCTGTTATTGTTTTTGTTGTTTATTTTCTTTTTGGAAGCTGGTAAATCATCACTGTATCCTGTTATGCACATGACTGGCATAAATTTCTGTATTGTGAAAAGCTGAGGGTAAGGATTTTTGGCCTCAAGATAAGTTCCAGTGTGGGAGATGTACTCATCACGTGGACAGCTAATTCAGCCAGCTGAAAAGTATCTCCTGATTATTGTTTTTCTCAGTTGAAAATGGGGCATATGACTCCATGAAAGCATCACAGCCAGCATCTCCAAGCTTTGAATTTTCACTGGGGAACACTGCATTCACTTTTCTTGCTTTTTTTAATAATCTTAAATTGGTCTAGAAGTTAGGAAAAAAAAAAGTTAAGTGGAATTAATTACTGTCTTGATGATTTCTACAATTTTACTATAAGAACACATATCTGATATGCCACATGAGGACACAACCCCAGATCCATGATGAGTATCCATCAACATGAGAATACCCTTGCAAATCTGGGCCTTAATACTTGAACACCCCTTTTTTGTTCCTCTTTCATGGCATTTCTTTGCTTTGTCCCTTTTTCTCTGATACTTACTGGCCTGCTAAATAATAACTTTAAAGTGCATGAACCAGCTGAAATAAAAGAGTTCTCTGTGTTGTGGAACAGTTATGTGTATTGGAAAAAAAAAAAAAAAAAAAAGAAAAGTAGGAAAAAAAAAAAAGATCTTAAAATGGAAAGAAAAAAGGTTTCCTGAGGGCAAAAGCTGTCAGCCCTGGCTGGTGTGAAAAATATTTGATGTATAATCATTTGATGTAAAAAAAAAAAAAGAAACTGCAAAGCCCAGTGTAATAATAAGCAGTACTCTCTGATAATGGGAACCATATTCTTTAGCAGAATGCAACGTACAGTCAGAATTTACACTGTGGTTACTTCTACAGCAGGGAAAAATGATAATGAAAAAAAAAAAAAAACCAAAACCAAAAAAACAACCTCTAAACCC
>JANXJC010000077.1:43204330-43330941 GCA_027564655.1 Leptodon cayanensis | reverse complement strand
CACAAGTCTTGTGAGGAGCGGCTGAGGGAACTGGGGTTGTTCAGCCTGGAGAAGAGGAGGCTGAGGGGAGACCTTATAACTCTCTACAACTACCTGAAAGGAGGTTGGAACGAGGTGGGGATCAGCCTCTTCTCTCAAATAACAAGTGATAGGACAAGGGGAAATGGCCTCAATTTGCCCCAGGGGAGGTTTAGACTGGATATTAGGAAAAATTTCTTCACTGAAAGGGTTGTCAAGCCTTGAAACAGGCTGCCCAGGGAAGTGGTGGAGTCACAACCCCTGCACATATTTAAAAGATGTGTAGATGTGGCACTTAGGGACATGGTTCAGTGGTGGCCTTGGCAGTGTTAGGTTAATGGTTGAACTGGATGATCTTAAGGGTCTTTTCCAACCTAAATGATTCTATGATTCCCGTATCTCTTTTGTGATCACTGCAGATCCTACCTGGGGAACATTAGGATGATGAGCAATAAAGTACTGATGTCCATGTTCTTGAAGTGGCAGGTCCCATTCCTGGATTGTTCAAAGTCAGATAAACTGCAAACTATGAGAGCTTGTTGTAATAGTCTTCATTCTGTGTGGATTTGCTGGTGACAAATACTATGGCTGCAGCCTTGTTTTCTCTGGCTGGACACATTTTTACAACATTTGTAGAAACTTAATATCCTTGAAATCTCAACCTCTTTGTCAAATTTGAAATTAACCAAAAGGTCCTCAAGGTAGTCGGGAGAGACCAGATAGAGAGTTTTTTTCTTTTATGGAAATAGCTGAAAAATTAGAGGACAGGAGCTAAAATAAGACTTTAAGAGTTCTTAGTTGTTTCCTTATTAAAAGACAACTGTTGCTCACTTTCACTTCTCACAGTTTTGCAAAAAGCACTGAAAATAAACAAAGCAATTATCTTTTTCGAAATAGGTATGAGCAAGAAAAAAAACTATCCCCCTCTCAACATATGGAAAAAATCTTCAGGGAAATCCAGTTTTGTCAAACCAGGGTGGTGACTGAAAGAAAAGCAAAGGTGGTCAACTTCTAAATATCTGTAAAGATTGAACCTTTTCTGAAATTACATGCTAGCAAATCTGGAGGGCATTTACTCTTTCTCTCATATGCACACAGCTTTTCCAAGACTTTACATACGGTCCTATTTATTAGATGGGTTGAATCTTGAATCTTCTATTTGAAATGGGAAAATGAGGTAGGGTGGGACGACACATCTCGTTTAATAGTACAATTTGAGCCTCAGCAGCCTCAGAAATTTGATTTAAAGCAAAACCACACTGAACCACATCAGGATTTTGGCTCTGGATTTTACAGTCTTCTTTATTATTGCTATTATTTTAATATCCCTGTCCTTGACATACCGATATAACAGAGCTTTCCACTGAAAATTAAGTTGGTGATGCTGGTAGGATGGTGTTTCTCAAGGAAACGCAGTCAGAAAAGTGCCTTTTTCTGTGAAAGAAAGGCTCTGAGTACTGGACAGGAAGAAACAGGGGCAGCTTAAGACAGAAGAACAAGGTGAAAAAGGGGGATACTAAATGGTTTTGGCAATTAAAGTAATTGCATAGTCAAAGGCCAGCATTCTGCTGATTTGTGATCACTGGGAAATAAAAACATGATTTGCCTGCAGCCCAGTAGTAGGCGAGTATATTAGTAGGGAATATCTCTCCAGTGCCCAGGACAAGTAGTTCCAGTCGAAGCAGGGAGGTGGCTGACCTACATGGACACCTATAGAGTCAAGCAGTCCTGGAAAGAAGATGCATCTTGTCATCCCTGGGGATTTAGTTGGGTACTTCAGTCCTATCCATCTGAAGTCAGTTTGCTATGTTAAACGCTTCCTCTTTGGAAACTGCTTTCGCTCTGCCATTTCAGCTCACAGATACAATTTTCCCAGGTAAAACAAGTGGCACTGTGCGCCTTTGGTCAGTCTTTTCCACTTCTGTTCCAGTCAGCTTCCCACTTCCAATAGGTCTTCCACCCTTTCTTGTCTAAAACAGGTTTCCTTATTCTCCTGAAAAGCAAGGATATGAGAAATTATCTTCATTTCCTTTCTTGGCTATTTTTTTTCAGCACCCTTTCTACAATATCCTGATATGATTATACGCCAGATGGTACTATATGACAAATACAAGCCATAAAAAAATATCACGGCTCTTGGTCACTATGGCAGAGAACATGTTTCTGAGAGTTTTCTCAGCTGTCTGACAACACTTGCAAATCATCTTGATTTGCTCTGATTGTGGTGATAAGCAGGAGGAAGGGAATTGCTCCTGCTGGACCCAGACATGTGTTGCACATATATTTACAGGAGGGCAGAGAGTGATATCAGGTCTCATTATCCATGTGATGGAATAAATATTGAGAAGGGAGTTATGGCTATAATTCTTTACCAAACTGTCATAAAGAAAATAGGAAACAGTTTGCAGTTTCTGGGTCGTGACAGTGTAACTACTGTGAGCCAAAGCACCAAAGATAATCTTTTAAGGCAATCTACTAATATTTTCCCTGTGTCGTACAGTGTCTGTGCATTTATTTACTCAGAACACAGCTCAAGTGCAAGTATCTGAGATGCTGCTGCTTGTATGGCTCTCAATTAGCAAACCCAACAGCAGGCAAATACCCTCAGGACTACAGCATATTCTGCTTTCATGTACAAACAAGACATAAATTAACACTGAAAATCTGTCAGCCTTTCCTCTAATACCTTCTGAACCTCCCAGATATTTTCACTTCAAAATGACAAAAGGAGAGGTCTCGAGGACAGCAGCTTTTGAAGTGTATCAGCTGATTATTAGAGATTCCCTATCAGCACCTCCACTGAAAGAAAGGTTAATAGGCTTATCTTTTCCTCGGACACTGAAGCAGCCCTTGCTGGCTTGTTACATCATACAACAAGCATCAGCTAGGCATAGATATGTTTATTTTCAAGGGCAGACATTTTCAAAGGTATCCAGTCCAAACCAGCCAGAGCTCCTGGGCTAAACTATCCTATCTATAAAACTGTCAGACTTTTCAATAACAGTTCTCTTTGATTTCTCTATTGTCAGTATATATAAGTGAAGAAATCAAAACCGGGCCTGATTCTCAGAAAATTAGTATCTCAGATCTGCTGACAGTAAAGCCTCATAGGCAAAAGTATTTTGGGTCACCTTAGCAAAATAGGAAGCTCCCAGGACTGTGAGTCACTTGTGAATATATGTAGCTGGATATTTAAATACCATGATGTTTAAGTTTACCATGCTACACCCTGTCTGAAGAACTGGAAACTCTGTGAATACTCCAGGAAATATCATTATTGTGCTTGGCAGAGGTCCAGGCTCTATTATTGTCATCTGCTGACCGGGTTGTTTGGGGGCCCAGCAAAGAGTAATGCCACATTGTAAAAGCCCTTCCATGTATGCATGAGATAGGATGCCACCGGAGGCCAGTAAAGAGGCAAAACTGGTAAATGAACACTTGTCATTCTCATTTTGTAAATGTCTCAAGCTCCAGGCATATGTCCTACCTGACGGAATATATATGCACAGTAGTCGAGTTTAATTTTTAAATATTATGAATGCTATGAAAGCCATTTTCCAGCATGCCTGATTTTATTGCCTCAGAAGGGTTATCAGAAAACCTGGTATAGCCAAGCAGTAGGATTTATCACTTGTTGTGGTGCCTCTCCTTCCCCATTGACTTGCCTCTAGAAATGACCTGCATGACCAGTGAGCATTTAGATGTTTAAAATTACATGAATTGCTTTCCCTTCTTAGCTGAAAAACCACAGATACTTACGTCTCCTCTTCAGAAATCCTAGGGTTAAACTTTACAGTCAGCCCATCAAGACATTTTGTGATAACATGGCTTTACATTTCTAAAGGCATATCTCAGGTGAAACATCCCTTTTAGTTTCTCCTGAGAGAATGGCAATGGAGAACATAGAAATAGGTTAAATAGGCCAGTTTCCAGAAGCCTATGGAGTATTTCTAATTGGATGAACTTTCTAATAGCACCCTTTTCCACTTCTATGTAATCTTTACTCTGAAAGGCTCCAAATTTTCCTTTTTTTCTCACATACTCCCCAGTGATTTTTGATGCACATGAAGACTTCTATGTTTTTGTTAGGTTCTCCTCCACCTATCCAGAAAAAGACTCATGTGACCAATGATTTTCAGCTTGGAAGCCATTCCGTGCTTTCTTTCATGCCTGGTAATTTCTACATCATGATTGCAGCCTGAGACTTCACCATGTTCATGTCCAGCTGTCTTCACTCCTGAGGCCCACGGAGCCCTGCTGTTTGCTGGTCTGTTTGAGTCACCATAAGACAGGGATGTATCATTGAAGTGTCACTAACCGGAAAATTCAGTGGAGACATGCTCTTTAAGGATTAAACAGAGATAAACATAGATTTACTTTATGTTATTTTATTTTGTTTTATTTTATTTTATTTTGTTTAGTTTAGTTTAGTTTAATTTAGTTCTCTTCTTTTCTGCTCTATTCTATTGATTTAATCTTGTGTTTGCAAGATATGGAAAATAGGTATCTTATAAAATGGTTTACATTTTGTGTTGGTGAAGCCAGATATCAAAGATCCAGACTTATCTCTCCTAATCACAAATATCAGCAAAGATGAAGTAAACCATCTCTATTAGTCTGCAACAAATTTTCTCATCCCATCTCCTTTAAACACTGAAAGTACATTTTCATTTATAGCTTCCTGGGTGAAGACAGAATTTTGCTGCTGGATTTTGCTTGATTTGCTTTCCAGGTCAGAGCCAGCCAATAGGATCCAGCAGAAGCAAGAAGTGAGATTCATCTCACCTCTTGGCAACATCTCATGGTGTCATACCAAGCTCCTTTGACAGCTGACTCAGAAGAATAAGTAACTCTACAGGGGAGATCTGAAGGACATATTTGAAATTTCTCCCAAGATCCACATCAGGATTCACGTGATGCATTTTAGGATGAGGATCTCAGATGTCTTATCTTTAGATATATGAATTAGGCCACAGGAATTCAACCCACAGTTTTAGAGGGGATTCAGAGGAAAATTGGGCTGTATTAGGATACAGCTTTCTGATTCCCACCTGCAAAATGGGAAGCGTATCTCTGAAAGCCCCTTCCTCAGCTTTCACCAGAAAGAGTTGTGGCTACAGCAACTCTACCTACTACTATTACTGTAAAAAACAGCAGTACTGACATCAGAATTATCAAATTGTATCGTCACAGTGAATTGATAACCCAGGTGTTCAATAAAACATCATCTTACCTGAGACGATACAAGCATAGGACAGGGAGATGGTACCTAGCTGAATGAAATTGCAATCTGTGCTGGAACAAGACATCTGGAAAGAAAAAGACATGTGTCAGGAGAAGGAATATGTGAAACCAGGTTGTTACGATGACAAGACAGCAGTCCATGCACAGAAGCAGTTCAATAAGTGGGGTTTTTTTCTTCACTTTTTGTAATTATCCCAGAAAACCAGCCTTTTAAGGAGGATTTTGAAGGAAGAGTTTGGGAGGAGCAGCCACGCTATCCTGAATAGTAGCCAGAATAAACATTTCTGCCAAAGCCATTTTTCAACAGCAAACTCAGCTTTCACCTAAACTGTGTCTTCCACAAAAAAGTGTCTGTTTTCTGTGGAATATTTTGACATGTCATTGAAAACTTCAATACACAAAAAGTGAAATGCTTCCAGCTGAGAAGTTTTATTCTGTGCCACCACCAGAGTCCCCTGTGGGATTTACTGGGTTATACTTCCTGCTCTCATTTTCATTTGGAAGCCAGGCTCCCAAGGCAGACTACAACTCCCGTGATGCAGATGGTCATTAACTCCAACAGAAGTAAAGACTAATCCTGCTCATTTATAACTTCTAAGAGATCATCTAGTGCTGGATGACAACATAGCTTCTCTCTACCTGTACTGACTTTTTAAATTTTATTTTATTTTATTTTATTTTGTTTTGTTTTGTTTTGTTTTTTGCTGGTAATTTCCAAAAGAAATCATTTCAGGCTGAGCCAACAGTCATCATTTCAATTTGCACTTAATTTGTTTGGTGCTGCAAACAGACTAGAAACATCTTTATTTGCAGACCCTGACTGTAAGCCAAGTGGTTGGCAGCATGTTAATCCCTCCTGAAACACAGCAAGGACCAGCAGCAGAGGCTCAGGACTTTGGGGCTTCTTCCCTTGCTCTGACCAGTTGTGTCACTTGGAGCAAGTCACTTCCCAGTCACTGCCCTTTGCTTTTCTCCCTGAACTGTGCCAGTCATGTCTGTTCAGGTGGTGAGATCTGTGGGGTGAGGGCTGTCTCTTATATGGGCTTCTACCATGTTGGTAGACCCTCCAAAATCAATGAACAAACACCTCTGCTTGCTCGGGGAAAAGGAACTTTTTTGCATTTTAAATGGGTTTAAAAGAAGAAAGGAGGGATTGGGACCCTGAAATTTGAGCAAAGGGATGCTGAGCCAAAACATCTGGGCCAAC
Source organism: Leptodon cayanensis (assembly GCA_027564655.1). NCBI lineage: Eukaryota > Metazoa > Chordata > Aves > Accipitriformes > Accipitridae > Leptodon > Leptodon cayanensis. The sequence goes on along the minus strand of JANXJC010000077.1, from coordinate 43,324,472 downwards.
TCAGCGCTTCGATGAGAAGGATGACAGCTAGATCTCTAGACTGACCCAGTTGGTGCCAATGACGAATGTGAACGACCATCACCTCACCGCTATTGACCTGCTCTGAATTTTTTTTGCCCCTTCGCCTCCACTGCTGTCTCAGATACTTTTTCCTTTTCCTGTACCTAAAAAGAGGTGACTCTATGAAGCCTGTGGATGAGATGGGACAGCAGACATGTATGTGTCTGCATGTGCACGCGTGCATGCAAGCAGCGGGAGAGCGAGCAGCATGCATGCCTGTGCACATGGGGAGGGCAAGGAGGGACATGGTTTTGTTGCCATTGCTAAAAGAAGCCTAAAATAAATGCAGTGAACTCTGTGCTCCGGCATACAGCTGTGTAAACTCAAACTGCAGGCCTGCTCTCGTGTGGCCAGTTACTTATGGAAAAGGAGTGAGGTATAGCTCGGCACCGAGGGACTTGCCCATCAAACTGTTTCACACTGTTGGTCAAACAGGGCTCTTTGAATGAAGGAGGAAAAAAAAAAAAGATATTCCCTGATTCCAAGGTCTAATAAATTGAAGCCCTGCACCTCTCATGCCCTTGGAATGATTACATTAATTTTTTTTGCTACACAATCATCAATAAATCAAGCATAGCCCATTAAACAATAGATGCCTCCGAGGCCTCTCTTCAAATGTGCTTTTGATAAGAGTCAGAGAATTTTTTTCTGGGCTTGTAACGTTTTTCTTTCCTCTGTTTGTTTTTTCTAAGGGTCAAATAATGCTGTTAAAAGAGCAGTTAATATATAGATCTATTTTTCCATATTCCCGTCATGGTGTTTGACTTTGGGAGATTTATGGAATATCTTTTCCCAGTTCAACAATAGTATGTTTTGTTGTACTAAAGAGGTATTTTAACATGAGTGGAGATTCTTAATAACTTCACTGCCGTCTCCTTTCCAAAACAGGCCCCAGCCAAGACAGAGAACAGTGCAAATATATGTATCTATATATATAAAGAAATAGAGAGAGATTTATACATATAACACACTCATCTGGGTATCACTCGTTTATTTTCATATGATGAACTCCAAAAGGTTGGTATGTTCTGGCCAGAAGCCACTGTTCACCTTTTTCATGAGGCATAACACACAGTTACAGTGAAAGTAGGAAGAGCTAAGTGGCCTGGGCCAGATCTTCGGATGGGGTAAACGCTGGGGAGCTGTGTTAACTTAATGGAACTTTGCCAAACTATGAGAGACACCGACCTGACCTGCTACATTCAAATATGCTTCACACGTTAAGGTTTCTCCACCGAAGGTGCAGCTTCAGCCAAGAAAGTCTCACGCAGACTCATCCGACCCCCAAAACCAGACCTAGCTTCTCATCAGATTAAAACTGCAACCCTAGTTTGTGAAAGAATTGCATGAGCTGCTCAGCATCATCACCTTCAGTGTGATCCAGCCCATCGTGACGTATTTAGTATAGGGGGTTCACCAACCTGCCTCACACTGATTTAATGGAGTTCACCCGTCTGACTTCTTGTGGCTTCGACTGCAGCACTGTGCCCAGTGTCTGTGCCATTCTGCAGCAACGGAGGTGTTCAATCCCGCTCAGTTACAAGAAATATCTCCTAGCTTCCACTTGGGGTTCCAGGCAAGGCTGCAGGATGTTCCCATTTCCCAAAGTCTGGGCCTCATGGCCCAGGGGACCTCCAGCAGGACTGCACCTTTCTGGGGGAAGTTTTCTCCTGTGTAAGAGCTAGTCGATCACAGCAAAACAATGTGAAGTGTCCCTTTTCACGTTCCCCTTCCCAGGCTGTGGGGATGGTTGTGCTTTCCCTGGCCAGAGGCAGGATGAGATGCAGCCTGCACTGTACAATGCAACACCAAAGCGGTGGTACATGCCCCAGGTAATGAGAAAACTCATTATCCTATGCAGCAGAGCAGGGCACCGCGCTAAGACACTAGTTCAGATCACAGTAGTTGCAGATTTGTCTTAGGAAGAATAATTAGGGTTTTTTTTCTTTTCCCCAAGAGGCTAATTAACTTGGGCAAAAGACCACGTTAAGGCAACGTCTCTCCCTCTAGGTCCAGATTTAGCTCATTCAGTGTTGGCTTAAAGAGCTGTACACCATGTTCAACGCAGCATGCCGCTAAGCCCTTAGTCTAGGAATCAGTCCTCAGTCCTTTTTACATGCAGTTCTCTCATCACAGAGCTGTCATGCAAGACAAAGAGGTCAGCTTTCCTATTTTTAAATGCTTTGTTTTGGATGATATTCATGAATGTTACTTGTCAAGGGCAGGCCCTGGCTTTTTCAGCCAAAAGAAGCAGCCGCGGTGCTATTTGACTGGAACACAATCTGCTTCTGGAGAGATCTCCCAGGTGGTTCAAGAGAAAATGCGTGTCATGAAATCACATCTTGTCCTTTTCTTGGGTTTTATTTGTTTTCCTCTCCAATTCTTCCTTCCACAGGGCTTCACTTGCTCTTTGAACATCAGTGGATGATGCTGTGAACAGCCCATCTTTCACCACGAGGTCAAAGCCGGACTGTGCCACAGATACTGAACCCGCAGATATGTTTGTGGCTTTATGCGGAGTAAATGTTCTTGGTTTCTAGCACTCGCTGTGCGGAGTAACATGTATCTTAACCTGCCCCTCTCTCGAACGATGAAAGGAAATTCAAGGTATCTCATGATGGGGAGTGAAAAAGGGAGAAGGCTGTCCCTGATGAAACATCTTCCACTATCTGCAACCAAGAGAAGCTTTATTGCTCCTGCCGTTTCTTCTTTCAGAGTAAGACACCATCCTGGGCTCCTAAATGGATATGTTATTGAAAGGAAATATTTCTTGACTTTGGTTCTTATGCAATTAATAGGGAAAATTCTACTTCTGCAGCTGCCAACAGTGGCAATGCCACTGACATCAGAGGGGTTGGAATTTCAGCTTAGAATTTCTTCTCCTGCCAAAAGGACAAGTCACAGTATGCAGCATAGAAAGCACAGACTGAGGTCACCCTTCAGGTATTCTCAGGCCTCTAAACCATAATGTTGTTTCACAGACACTTTTACTTTAATTTGTTCTCAGTGGAAAAACAAATGGAGGGAGCAGTAAGTGAGGTAGGACTGGAGAAAGGCCATCACCCTTCAGTAGAAACCGAGCTGCTGCTGGTCATCCTGGAGAAGGGATCAGCCAGGCAAGACAGAGCACAAGTTGCTCATGCAAAAACTGTGACAGCTGGGGTGTAGCAGTGACTCTTGGTATAATTAAAAAAATTCTCTTTTCACTAACTGCATGCCTATTGCAACTCCTGTTACTAATAGACCAAAAAAGCCATGCTGGTTTAGGAGGCACAGGTATTATGCTTGTAACAAATTACGTGGTAGGAAGTTTTCAAACCAGAAGACAGACACCTCTGTTAGTTCAAATACAACTGAATGAGTTTTAGAAATATGAGAGATTACGTCAAACAGGTACCCAAACCCCTGATCTCTTGTCATTCTTATGACTGAGCCTGTAGGATTTTTTCTAGACCTTAAAAATCTGTAACTGAGAGAGGTATTACTTCATTTTTCCAGGAAAAAGAAAGGAAGGGAAGGGAAGGGAAGGCAAGGCAAGGCAAGGCAAGGCAAGGCAAGGGAAGAGAAGGGAAAGAAATTAAGCTTTCTCCAGATTCAAATCCAAGTCCAGTTTGGGTTCAGGTTTAGTTCAAAAGTGGATGGCTAGGTCTTGTTTTTCCTGAGACTCTTTCCTCATCCAAATCCAAACTCCTCTGAATTTGTCAGTGGGGAGCCTGAGGAAGAAATGGTTCTGTTTGAGTTGAATCAGAGCACCACCCTCACCGTCTGCCAGAAATGCTGACCTTTCTCAGCCGGATGCAAAATGTCCTGAATCTGTCCATTTTCCACAAAATCTCTGCTGGCACTTCTGCTTTTAACCTTCTCCATGAAAAATCAGCTTAGGCAAGTTCACAAGAGTTTCTTGCTTAACATTTGCTCTCCCGTGCTCTTAGCTGACCCCAAGACTGAATCCTTACAGGCTGAAATAATTACCCCAGCTGATGCTTGCTTGAACTTAGCAGTAGGTGTTATCCTGGTAGCAAGCAAAAAATACAAAATAAATCCATATATAAAAGTTTAACATCTGCATATTTTGCATGGAAACTGCTCCCCTTACAAGAGAGGTATGGATCTCCCATACACTGCTGGACTGAAACTGATGCAAGCCTGAGTGACCTGCTGGTTTCCTCTGGGAGTCTCCTGTATATTTATGTAGCATGTAGTCCATCAGCTGGAAATAACTTTATGGAACATCTCACTTCATTATTTTCAGTCGAACTGCAGCTTTGTGTCCTGATGCTGTGGTGTCAGGTGAAAGAAAAAAAAAAAGAGAAAACATCTTGCTTAACATGTCTTCCATACTTATTTTAGAATAAATGAGCTCTCTGTGGAGTGTATCACTTATAATTACACCCCAAAATACACTTTTGGGTGCCATTGAGAGTCTGGATTAAATCCACTTGCAGGAGAACAGCTTATGAAGTCTTGGTTTTCCAGTAATCCTCAGGAACCTTTCTCAGGGGACTTGGAGGGGAAGGTGGTTGGATGGCAAAGGAGAAAGAGAAAGGTTCAAAGAAGAAAGAAATGGTCGGTGAATGGATGACTCAAGAGAAGGATAAATAGTCAAGACAATTTTAATTTCTATACACCGAACCAGAAGGGAAATCAATCTAGGCTAATGGATACAGCAGTAAACTGGGATTTCAGTTGTGTGAGTCCCATTTCTTTGCTCTCCTGCTGCTTCATTGTGGGACCTTGGGTAACTCTCTTGATTCCTGCCTTTTGCTTTTTCACTGTATTTACACTTTGCGGAGCTCAAATTTCTTCTCATTGTGTGTTCGTACAGCACCATGCACTGAGGCAGCACAATCTTGGAGGTACCTTGAAAGCACCATGGAAATTTCCATCCTTTCCATCATTTTCTACCAGTTGCATCCCCACAGGATTTAGCTGTTGTTCCACTAGAGCTGTATATGCTCATCACAGCTTTTTTGGAAGTGCTGCTTTGATGTAGTTTCTGCTGTCAGTGACCCAGACTCATCCCACCCCATTTTAGTTGCCTGTAGAGGTCCATAGGAAAGAAATTCATAGAGGACCTTGAATAACCACACTTATTCAAACACCTGAACTGAATTCTGGAGTTTAAGAGAGAATCACTTTTCTCTTTGCTAGAAGCTTTAGATAGGGAAAGCATTTACACCAGGCTCTTTAGAAATCCACTACCTGGCTGCTTGTTGCATTGAAAATTTCCACAGATTCTGGAATATCATCCTGGCTTCATATGCCCTTCTACCTTGTTGATAACCTCCACCCAGACACCCTGCCAAAAAGATCTCCATGATAAATAGCGCTAGGTCATTTCCTATGGTTTCCGGAAGATTCAGGTAAACCTCATAAAGCCCAGAACGTGGACGAGAACTGAACATTTTGCAGCCATTAAAAGAGCCTTGTTTAATTTTGAATGGGGACACAAGTATGCATGAGGTGAGGTATGAGTAGAGCTTTGTGAGCATATCCTAGCCAAACCTTAAATTAATAACTAAATAATAGCAATTAAAAGGTTAGTTAGACTTCCCCCTTCTCTCCAACTCTTAATAACTTTTTCAGTGGTTACATTCCAAAAGGTAGACTGTCAGCAATACTATTTACCGATAAAAACTGAAAAACTTTTTTCCTCACCAAAAAAAAGAAGAAAAATATTAATCTTGCAATTGATTTTTCGCTATTCTCAGATTAGGTACATTTCTATAAAGTCAGAACTGTATTGTTCAAAAATAAGACATAGAATTTCCAAAAAGTTTTGTGGTTTAAAAATTGCTGAAAGAAAATTTAATTAGTGCTTTTTTCTCTTTGTTAATTAAAACTATTTACCTTTAGAGTGTGAATTTTCATACCACTTTTTATTACTTTGAAATAAGCATATATAATATGAAATATCTTCCAATTTTCCTTCTTTGGGCTTTTTTTTTTTTTTTTTAGTTTAAACTCCTCTCTGTGATTCAAAGACATCAAGAAGATTGTCATTTTTTTATCTATACAATGAAAAAGTGAACCATTTTTAAAAAATATTTACACTAAGGAAGAAGCATGGAACCACAATTAGTCTAGTATCAGGACAGTGGGATTCATCTTATTAAATACGTATGCCTGCAGTTCATCCATCATGCTACCTGGGATTGGCAAATATGACAAAAGATTGGCAAATATGACAAAACAATGTGAAAATTATGTAATTCTGTAATGGCACCTGGGTGCTTGTCAGGATACCCTGTAACATCTGAAGTGGCTTAGGGACTGTATTACCTATTTATGGGCAATTGAACTGAGATGTCGGTGTCTCTGTGTAACTCAAATGGAGATGTCCACTTTAGTTTATGATAAATCCCTAATTAGGTACTATTGAATAGGATGGTGAAGAGCTTAATTATGCCTGAACAAAGGTGTTTAGCACCATTTGAATTACAATTCCTGATCCTTAATGCTGGTGATCTACTCTACGTCATGTTCGTGTCTGCCAGTCTCATCGGACTTAGGGTTCCCGAGGGCTTTTCAAACAGCTCTAGATGCTTGTGTTTAGATATATAAACTGAGCTCTTGGAGGTGAAGTGATCAAAGTGATTGCTCTGGGAGGTTAAATACTCATATGCTTCATCACCTACTTTCAGGTGAACCTGCAAGCCAAATCCCACATCCAAAGTCAGGTGAGTTGAGTCATATTTTGGGATTCAGGAAACAGAAGCTGTAAACCTTGCTGTTCCTGGGTCATTTTATATGACTTATATAAGCCCTTAAATATTACTCTGGCCTTTAAATATTACTTTGTTTCTTGCTTTGTGGAAAGAAGGATTCTGAAGATTAAGGATTTGGACAGATTCTGAAGAAATAAAGACAGCAGGGAGAAGAGTTTCAAGGAAATATTTTAAATATTTCTTATGAAGAAAACTAAAATATAGTTACTTTTACATATGCATGCTTTATTTGAATATAAATAGATTTTTAAACACTTTCTTGCCTAATTTTGCTTATAACTACCTATTTCACATATCTGAAATCTGTAGAAATATGCTAAATAACATATATATTCAAAAAACATTAAGCATTTTTCCCCAGCAACAAAATTTCATATGGTTATAAGCAAAATAAATTCACTATTTCTTGTAACACAGCGACCTAGGTCTCTTTACAAAGGAAACATTCCAGATATTAGCATTTCACCACTATGTTTTTGCTCTTTTTTTTTTTTTTTTCTCTCCCTGGTGGACTGTGATTGTTTGTTTTAAATTGAAAGAGATTGTAGAGTCCTTGTGCCAGGACATATTTATGTTTCACCATGGCTGTGCACCACCTAACACAACAGATTCTGAGGATCACTGCAACTTCTCAGTGGTACCGCCATCACATCACAAGTGTCAATAGAAGGTGTGCTATCATAAAACAGTAAGAAATAGTCACTTTGAGTGCATAAATCTAGTTATGTGTTCTTTTTGAGTGCATAAATCTAGTTATATATTTTAGATGTTGTTGTGGTTTAACCCCAGACAGCAATTAAGCACCACACAGTCACCCGCTAACTCCCCTGCGGTGGAATGGGGGCGAGAATCAGGGGGGAAAAAAAAAAAGTAAAACTCACAGGCTGAGATGAAGACTGTTTAATAGGACAGAAAAGGAGGGGAGGGGGAAATAATAGTAGAATATAAAAACCAAATGACGTACAATGCAATTGCTCACCATGCGCTGACCGATGCCCAGCCAGTCCCTGAGCTGTGATGTCCCCCAGCCAACTCCCCCCAGTTTATATACTGGGCTTGATGTCATATGGTATGGAATATCCCTTGGGTCAGTCGGGGTCAGCTGTCCTGGCCGTGTCCCCTCCCAGTTCCTTGTGCCCCCCCCAGCCTCCCCTGGCAGGGCAGTAGGAGAAGCTGAAAAGTCCTTGTTTTAGCGTAAACACTGCTTAGCAACAACTAAAACCTCAGTGCGTTATCAACATTCTTCTCATCCTAAATCCAAAATACAGCACTACACCAGCTACTAGGAAGAAAATTAACTCTATTCCAGCTGAAACCAGGACAGATGTCTACTCAGCATGACACTCAAGGCTCTTCTGATGGCAGTGACTAGGTTTCCACTGTGAAGGGAAGACAGTGTGATTATCCTTGAATATCAATATCTGCGTTTAGATCATGATTCTTTCAAACTCTTACTGCTTTACATGAAGTGAACCTAATTCTTACTTTACGACTCCACAATCTTTTATTGGAGCCTACCAAACTGCATGCCATTTTTATAAGCCAACATCCACTTCATACATAGATTTTCAGAGTGTCCTGAGATAAATGGGTGTCTAAAATTAGCAATTTGCAGCTTTAGCAGTCTTTTCTTCCCCACTTCAAAGCAAACCAAGCTTTTAACTCAGACCATTTCCCTCCACCCACTTGTCATGGCTGGCATTGGGACATTTTAAAGTGTCATTGACTGTTGTGAGAGAAAAGATGTGATATCATAGTATTGCTACAGAACTAAAATTCAATATGATATACAAGAAGGAATCACTTGTCTTCTTTTACCCCAAAGAGTTTCTACATAGCTAGATCCAACAGCACAAATATCCTGCATGAACGGAACCGCATGAGTCAAGTTACAGCCCCAATCAATCAATGAGTGAATTGTAATTTCCACAATATTAGGGAATAGATGACAATTCGAAATCACATTTGGGTTTGATTTGCATTATGATGCATCATTTCCCCAAAGCTGATTTGAATCCAATATTTGCAACTTAAATAACTTGTTTTCAGAATAATTTCTGTACTGTTTTAATGACATTTGAGCTGTTGCATCTCACTTTACGACTTACATGCTGGAAAAAATATGTATGTGTAGAATAAATATATACTGTAGATGATATTAAAGGGGGTGTAACCATATGGACCGCAACCATAATGCAGTCAAGTAAAAAAGATGAATGAACAAATGTTTCCATGTACTGAGAAGCAGGCTGAAACAGGGAATTGTCAATGCAGTCCTGGAAGAAGGAGCCAGAGCAGCCTCCCATTTCAGACTGGAAGATTGTAGAGCAGCTGTAATTAGGAACCAACATTCTGCCATTTTCCCCAAACTAAGTAGTACAGAGCTATTAGAATTACTCCAGAGGCTATTTTTTTTGCACAAGGAGACCATTATTGTCTGGGAAATTAATGAGAATCAGTTTTTTTCCTCTTACAGGCATGCTTATCACCCAAAAAAGTAATGATACTTATTTTTTATGACTCCTTATGGTTTTAAGAATATATATGGATGGATGGAAAGTACTATGTTTAGACACAGCCTCTTGGCCTTCTTAAGGCAGACACACAGGAGTCCCTGAAGACAGAACCTTGTTATTTAGTCTCTTATCCAAAGTGCCAACATCACAGTTGTGGTGAAAAAATGTATATTCTTAGTGCTTTCCAGTTCTCTGGGTGTGTAGGAAGCATGGTCCACTCTCTGGCAGAAAATAGGAGGGAGTGGAATTTGTTGTCTCTCTCCTGGGTAGCAGATATTAAAGTAATTAATTGCTTTATTTGTTTGTTTGGGGTTTTTTTTGTTTTTTTGTTTATTTCCCTCAAGCAGCTGTAATTAATACTACTTCTAGCATTCAGGTTCTCAGCTTTGAATGAACGATAAAGATGACTTTTTCCCATAGTGCCATTCAGGTTCTAACCTAGAAGAACATGTGTAAAGCCTAGAGTGAAGGAGGACAAGAAGAACCACGAAGGTAGGATTTACCGCAGCTAGATTTAGACAACTCCAGGGTGGACATCTCCAGCTGGCCTCGTCACCAAGGGTGCTTTTGCAGTCACTGGTAAAGGTGGGCCTTCCTGTGGCCAGATTCACCTCCTTTCCAGGACTTCCATTATTAGCAGCCAAACCATCATTAGCTATGGGAGAAAGAAAGCAGTGGCTTGTGAGTGATGGTCTCTGAGAAACTTCCCAGAGTGACAAAGCTGATGGCAGGAAACATCAGCCTTGTGCTTTAGTATGAGCAGGATGGAGCTCAGCTAGCACCCCTTGTGTTTGCACGTAGATGAGCAAGTCATCTACTAATGAGACAACATCTGTACAGCTCTCCCCTCACTTCCTTTTGGGTTTATTCCAACTACTAGAGCTGCAGCATGTGAGTTAACTGAAGAATGGTGATGATGGATTTAACTATCCCGAACACTACCAGGGCATTTCCCGAAGATGATGTCAACTGTGCTGTAATTATTAAAAGAGCAACTGTTCCATACAAGCGGTCCAATGTGAGACTTACGGGTCACAGACTATGAGAGTCCAGAGCATTGAAAGCACAGGGGAAAATGCACTTTAAAAAATCCATTCTGAATGAACTAATTTTAAGCCCCAAGGGGGCTAAAGTAATTTAGCTGATAATTCCCATAGTAGTTTCATTACACTGTAGTTCCCAGCTGAAACTGCAGATTGCTGTGAGGTCTCCAAGAGGCTAAACTCTACTTTTCAAGGTCACAATGGGGGTTTGTATAAAGTGGGCTTTTGAGCTAGGTTTTGTTCCAGACAAAGTTTTCTGAACTTTCAACTCTATTTCAAACATATATCCACATTTGATACAGAATTTTAGGTGTCAACAGATCTCTGAAGCTGAGAAAACTTCTACTTCAGCCATACTTTGGCATCAGATGTCCCATCTAATGACAGCGGACAGAAAATTAGGAGTTTTAGCTACTTCTCCAGGTTCCCGCAATAGCAAAGAAAGAGAGGAGCACTTCCTGGGGACATCTGTCCACATCTTGAGAAGATCCTCTCAGACAGATGGAATAAATCACCAACCGTCAGTACCCAAATCTCTATAGTTAACACAGGAGTGTCCTGAAATAATTTTTCTGGAGTTGATACCTAATTTTTAAATGATTAAAGTTAAGTGAAGATAATTTGGGACAGTTCTTCCAAAACTGAATTTGATCTCTCTCTCATCAAAACTCTTCATTTAAAAGGGATGTTTTTCAAGTCAAGTGTTCAGCTTCCCAAGTCTCACTACTTCTAAACTAAGAAATAGTAAATAAATAAAATACATCATTTGCCCAGATATTTCTGAATCTTCAGCATCAGTTCATCCCACTCTTCAAACCATGGAACCCAGTGGACGTTCTATCCGGAAAGGTGGCAAAGGTCTCCAATGATCCTTGTGGACCTGATTTTTACCAGAAAGACAGATTTTGTTAATTGTTGACCTCTTCCTGAATTTTCCACTTGAGAAGAATAAAATTAATTGCCCTACACCACCTGCTGCGGCTCTTTCACCAGGGTTTTTAGGAAGCTGCAAAAGTAAGAACAGAGAGGACACTCAGGACAGCGTGTAAATCAATGCAACATCCCTCTACAAGCCCCCCATGTGCGATGGAAATGGGCAGAAAAGACCTTTCATGTCCAGGTTTTCTTTTTTGTCTGTGATGAAACCCGTCCTTCACTTTTATGAGCCAACATAATGGAAACTGTCAGGCCAGCCTGACCTGACAGCAATTTGTTTTCTGAAGTTTAGGACGCAGGAGGGCTCTGATCTGGGAGGAGTGATGCGAAAAGCACACTGACAGTACATTACACTGATTCTGTCTGCATCCCTTGTAGGCAAGAACACATGTGTAATTGTAGAGATGCCAGAGCAGATATCGGGATGGAAAGGAATGCATGAAACTGATTTAAAAAAAAAAAATACCTTTCTTCTTTTGTTTTGCTGGCATTGTTTTATTTCTTGTTTTTTTTCCCTAAGTGCCTAAGGGCTTCATTACTTTTTTGCTAACTGCTCTACAGACAACTAATGGACTATGTTGAGTACCTGACAATATCAGTAGCCTGTAAGAGACAGGAGATTCAACACCGTAAATCCAAAATCCTTCCGAGCACAAAAAAAAAAAACAAAACGGGAGAAAAAAATACTTAAAAAAAAAGAATAATTAAGTATTCTGACAGAAATTTTCTCCAGTAATTCTTTTGCTTCTTGTTTCTAAACACGCCACTTTCTTTCAGCAAAACCACCTGACATGCTTTCTAAGGGAAAACGGTTGTCCTGCTCTGCATTCACATCTACGTCCATGAGCTGTAGAGATCCAACAGCTGAGCTTTCTGGTTCGAGTCAGTCTTCTACAGTTAATGAGACAGAAGTGTCCCGTCGGAGACAAATCCCACCCAGGTGACATACCTGTCTTAGAAGAGTTTCAGTTGCCTTGTGGAAGTGCCTGACTTCCTAACATAAGAGTGGCAAACACCAGGAAAAATGAATTGTACCCATCAAACTTTGGAATTTGTTGTATGTTTTCCCAGCAATGCCAGCACCGTTGATTCCCACAGAGGAAGAAACAGCTGTAGTAGGAAGGAGGAGGATTTATATTCCCTGACTATCTAGCAGGTCTGGAGGTGGATCAGGACCTGGCTTATAGTAGGTGCTGTGCAAATGCCAAGATGAGAGGACACCCTTTTCTTCTTCTTCCAGATCTCAAAGCACATCACTACAGCTTATGTACTGAGCTTGAAATTCACACACCTGACTTTGGCCCTATATCCCCCATATAGCTATATATATGTCCTCCCTAATTCTCCTACTCCATAGCCTTGCACATCAGCCACTGCGAGTCATCAGTTGCATCCAGCTGACACAGAGGGGTCACAGAGCAAGACAGAGGATGAAGAGGATGGCAAGGCCACCTTACAGGTCAATGTGCTTGAAGGAGGCTGTCTAGAAAACACACGTCAGCAGCAGCCTCTGCTTTGGAGGCAAGAGTCTGGCTACAGTCCTTTTTGCCCTGGTGTAGAGGAGCAATTAATTTCAGAGGCCTGGGGAAGACTTGGGCTGTTGCTGCATCCCACGGTGCAGCCCAGCAAGTTTCTTTCGACATTTTTACTCTTGCTTCTACCTCGCAAAAAAAAAAAAAAAGCTAAGCAATTATCAACAGACAAAACACAGCAGACCCCTCTGTACATAGGTCACAGGCACATTCCCTCTTTCACCCCTCCACTACCACCTCAGTAACCCAGGGCATGCTGGGGCCACCAGGTCCAGCTCAAAGTTGTGGGTACACTATCCAAACTCCCATCACGGGAGGACAGACTTCTCTTACAGTGCTACCTGACAGGACCACCAAATTGGTCACCACCAGATGATTCATGGGAGGCAGCACGGTCATTGCAGCCCAAATTTCAAAGAGTGAGATTAAGGACTTCACAATCAGCAAATGACAGAATGACCGGTCATCTTGTTATTTTATGAGCTAGATGCAACACCCCTTTTTTTTTCCAGCTTGGATACAAATGCTAACATTTTTGGGGGCATGGTCAAGGCATTCCACCTTCCACAGCCAACGGCACTGGGAGGATTTTATGGCTGGCACTACATCTAGTTTTGAGTCTTCAGGCATTTGCATTCAGCTAAACTGAAGGAACGGAGCAGGCGGTAGCGAGAGCCCAGAGTGAAACTCAAGCCCCAGTCTCTAGAGTCACTGTGGTACACTTTATCCAAACCACAACATCCTACTGACAAATATTTCAAAAAGTCCCCAACGCTCCAAAAATCCAACACATTTTGTCACATGGACAGACACACATACAGATTAATTGGTAAGGTTACAGATATCCCGAACTGGGAGGGGAAGTAGGGGAGGTGTGTTTAAACAGGATGGAAGTTTCATGAATTATTAATTTCTATGCTGACATCAACAAATATTCAGGTCCTGAGCAGGTTTGTGGTGTTTCCTACAGCTGAGAAAGGCAGGACTGCACTGTCATGTATATGCCAAAGTCTCGTCAGTGTGGCTGCTGGCAGGAGCAGACTTTGTGATTACCAAGCTCTAAAATTTCCACACAGTGTGTGATACATCCTATGACCAGACAGGGACTCCCTGCATGTCCTGTCCTTGATGTTGCGGATAGGAGGGGTCTGCTGATACGTAGCTGTGACTCTTGGGTCCCTCTTTCTAGCTGAGAATGGGCTACTTCTGTTGCACAATTTGCTCCACGCTAGGGATATGAACTGTTACATCCAATATATCCATAAATAATTTCCAAAAGAAAAAAAAAAAAAAAACAAAGGCAAGAGTGCTGTTTTGGCTTTACAATGTAGTTCATGTGGCTTTTCTGCTCCTGTGCAGCTGGATGTTGTGGTCAAAAGAAACAGGAACCCAGTGTCGCTCTACAAAGCTTTCAGGCAGGAATACATTTTGTTTCATACAACCCCGCCAACCCCCCCCAAAAAAAAAAAAAAATCTCTAATAAGCCTGGATCCTGATTGGCTGAGAATAACCACAGGAGAGGAATTGGGACAATAATCCTGAAATCTGAAGCAAGGCTGACCATCCAATGTCAGCTGATTGCCTGCAGCTGAGGTCCCCTCTGCCCGTCCAAATCTTTGCTTCCTGATTAGCTTAGCAGTGGTAACGTTTACTGGACCTGTTACCGAGCTCTGTGTTAGGCTGGGAGTTTTAGAACAGGGTTATTTATATGGATGCAGTGGGCAGTGAGAAGGAGCAATGCTCAGTGGGGAGAACTGGTACCCAGAAGATGCAACAAGGGCTCCCTGTGTGGCCTTGGACAGGTTGTGCCCAACGTAGGCTCAAAGCCAAGATTTATCTTTAACTTTATTTTTTTTCTACCAAAGCCAACAGGAAAATATCTGTTTCTTTTACACGTTCTTAGTGTATTTGTCTTGAGATTTACAGCTTTGCTGCTGCTGTTCAGTCTGATTCAACAGTTTTGAGGCTATTGCAGTTTTTCTGATGCTGAAACTCTCTGGTTGTCCATGCTGCCTGTACGTCAGGTCTTATTTGGCTTCAGCCTGGCATGAACCTGGGAAAAAAGATAAGGAAAAATTATGAGTCTTTTATACATTCTGCTTCTATAAGCCTCCAGGACATAGGTAATTGGCTCTGTTCTGGAAAATTATAGCAAAGTTAACCAAAGACTGTTAGATAGAGCAATGGTCCATGACGCTTGCCTGTGTGCTCTCGTTTGTTGGAAAAGATGCTGTATAAAGGCTGAATGTGTATATATGGCCTCTGCAACAAAGGGTGTACAACTCAAGCAAATAGCAAACAAATAGATACCATCAGGTAAAGACAATGAAATGCTATGGATTGGTGCAATAAGCAGTGGTCTCACTACTTCAACTGCCAGTCGAGATCCTCCTCTAATTCAGACCCTGGACCTCAGACAAGGAGCCAAAACCACAATGCTTCTGAGGAGCCGCTGTGTTGTGATCATGGTGCAAACAAGCAGATATGTTTTCCATAAATATGGAAAAAAAAAAGAGATGCTGCCTTTTGAGGAGGTCAGCAGGGAGTTATACTTGAAAGGAAGATGGGGCTGTTGTTTTGATTGTCGTGCGGAACAGGCTGTATTAAGCTGCAGATCTTCAGAGAGAGCTGGGTTGTGTGTATGGGCTGGAAAATGACATGCATTTCCATACTCATACATGGACAAGACTCTCCTCTATAATCCAATTTACAGGTACATCCTCAATGTGAACAGTTGAAGTTGCTTTCTACTAGTAGTGGTGATGTAGTTGTGAAATCAATGCAAAGGGTATTGATCATGTCTGCTGTAGGACCTAATTTACTAGCAGGTGAGATAAAATCAGCATTTGCTTGCTCCTGGGATAGAAGAAAAATCTTCATAGCAAGCACCTTTTATTCCTTCTACAGCACACACCTCTTTGTATCAGAAGGCTCTTCAATCCATCAGAAATGATAACACCAAAATAATAGAATTTGAAGTCAGGAGGTTCAGAGTTGTAGGAAATCAGTGAGGATAAATTATTGTGGGAGGAGTTTTCATGGAGCTGTGACTTATCCCTTGTTTTCAACTCTGATCATGAAATGCATGTTAGACTTCAATAGCAGATTTGCAGATTGTATTCAGGCAAAATTCCATGGTCCAGTTAATGATGGAGGTCAGGTCAGCTTAGCATATCATAATAGTCTTTCCTGGCTTTGAATGCTATTAATCTATGAAAGTGCTGAAAAAAATGATTCTCCAGAACAGTCTCACATACACCGGATGGTCCTTAACATTTACTAGTACATGGAAATGGGTAAGTGACCAGGTATTTATTTTGCCTTCCCAATACTGTATTGTCAGTGGTTTCTTGTAGCCTTGAATGATTTTGGAAAGTCTTGGTGTTTGCATACAGCAGTTACAGAAAAGAATCACTCCTAACCGTGTTCAGATCTTCTTCTAACCTTGAGGTTTGGTAGACCTTTGCTACTTTGGGGAGGGTAATCTGCAGTCTTAGGAAAGGCTGCTCCATAGCTAGATTGAACAAAAAGTACCTGAGGTTTGCCAACATTTTGTATAGGTGGTAAAAGAAAAAGGAAAATAAAATAAAGAGGAAAATATAAGAAAGAAAGAAAGAATTAGAGCAATGTGGTTTAGATGGGCTTTTCTCACAATTTGGGCTCAGATAATTTGTTTCTTCTCTGAAAGAGGATGGGGAAAACAAGAAATTGCACTGGCAGCACTGGGACTTTAAATCAAGCACAGTCTTAACTGCTCAGTTCTGTTCATCTGTCTTTCTCCGCACACACTCCCAAATCGTTATCTGTAATTTGGCTTTTTTTTCAAATCCAAGACTGTTTCAGCTCTTCTCCCCCAGCCCACACCACCATCACTAGCACTGCAAGACAACTCGCTAATGCTGAAATACAGTAGTATAAAAGCTGCTACTGTTCTCTGGATGGGTTGGAGTTGCAGATTTTCCTTGGCAAGTTCTGAGACAATATTTGGAGGTTGTTGATTCGGAACTGTTAACTGTATTAATCATGTAACAAACATGCACAGAGACTGCCAGGCCTAATAAATCTTACTAGCGTGCAACCTCCCATCATAAACACATTCAGAAACACTTAAGCAATCCCCGAGCCTGGAAGATGATCATTAGTTTCCTATCATATGCTTTAGGTTTGCTGAATCAATCAATGGTAAGTCAAGATGAGCACGAGTTGAGCTCTCCAACCCATTTTCCATCCCAAGAGGCAAATGTAAGATAACTGCCTGCAGCCAACTGTCTAGCATTGCAGCCTCCCAAGAAGCTGTTTGCACATTGTAATTATAATTATTGTTGAAGCTCTTCTACACACAAGATTAGCATTTTATTGCGCTAAGTTCTGTACAAAGTTTGTAATTCGCAACAGGCCATCCCCGTCCTGAGAAACTCCTGGTCTCTTGTAGTGAGGAAAGAGCTGCCTTGTTCAATAATCAGAGTAGGAACTAAACCACAGCCAAATTAAACAATTTGCATAAGATTAGTAAAGAAGGTAATGGAGTCAAGAATTAACACAAGGGGTTTTTAAGTTTCTTTCTAGCTCTTTGATCAAACCATCCAGAGCAGCAGTATACAACTCTCCTGTGGAAACATTAGCCCAAAGGAAAGCTACAAAGACATAAGGAAGCTGTCAAATTTTTCAGATTTTAAGGCCTAAGTGGAATTAGATCATTTAATTGGACCTCCTACTCCTCCCACAATGTTATATTTCACACAAACACCCTTGTCATGGACAATGCTTTTAGTAAGACGCACTGCTTCAGTTCTCACTACAATCCTAAAATGGAAGCTAGGGTGGATACCAAGACACCCCCCACCTCACACCTGAAGCTGTGATTTGCCAGGGAGTCAGATGGGTTACGAAAGGCCTGGTGGACCCACTTTTGTGGGAAACCTCCCTGAACCAAGTGCCTCCCAGTTTCTGACTAGGGGAGCAACTTCCTCCTGGGGAATTTTCTTCCTGCTCCCAAAGACGTTCCTCCCACTCCCCCAAATAATCACGATCAAAATGGCTTTGAACATAGAGGCAAGTCATGCTGAGAATGCGTCTTGATTTAGAAGTATCTCAATTACAAAGCGTCTATCTACTCTACAGTAAGTACCAACATGACTGGCATGCATCTCAGAAAAATCACAGACATCTGGATTAAGTCCATGAGAGTTTTGCACTTAGAAGCAGACAGACAACTCTACCCATGAGATACCTGGCATTGCTCCTTTCTAACACTGAAAAAAATCAAAGATGAGAACTGTTTTCGTTAAATGCTTGCAGCTAGAAGAGGTGGACCTGGGAAAAAATCTTGTCCGGAACTGGAAATTAAAACAACCCCTTCGTGACCATCCCGCCAGGTAAAATTTGGAGAGCAGATGTTATACACAGGAAGGCTGTGTCAGGAGTTGCTTTTCGAAACTTCAAGATAGCAATGCATAAGGACAAAAACATTAGCTAAACCTAACTGGTTATATTTACCTATTCTGTTTTCTCTTACCAAAATTTCCCTTCCCTGAGCACAGGATTCGTTTGAATGCTGAGCTGGTCAGATTTGTACCACACTGTAAAATTAGGATGAACTTTAACATACCAGAAACATGATCAGAGCCTCCACGAGCAAAACTTTAAAGATCCTTGTAGCTTCATCTGAAAAGTCAGGCCTGATTCTTCAGCTGATAGTTTCAGCAGTATCCCTGCTGAATAAGATAAAAACATGGTAACCACAAAAGATGAAGTCTACTTTTCATTACTATGCAGATAAAATGGATGTGTCCAGAACACAAATCTGCAAGGATCAACAGCTGTTGTAATAGCACTATTCCACCCACCCGTGGCATGTTGTTGGAAGAAAGAATTCCACAGCATCTTTTATTCCTTGATTTTTATTTTTTTTCCCCATGTACACTAGATTTTTCATGGCAGGGAAACATAACAACTCAGAACATGTGGAAGAACAAACAGGAGAAGCTCAAAGACACCCGGTGAATACATGGCAAATCTAGAGAAAGAACCCAAATCCTTGAATCCACCTCAGTCCTCAGAATTTGGTCTTCATCTAATTTAAAGTGTTATATACAGACTTTTAATTGGCAAGGCAGAATAAATGGGACACAAGAGTTTTAGTTTCTGTGATCACTGTATTTGTGCTCAATACTTTCCTTCAATATGGTTGTCTGTGAATCTGAATAAGTCTTTGGATTCAGCTGCAGTAAACTGGCACCTTTGCACCAATAAGGGAAAAATGCAGTGAATGTAATAAGTGAATAAAAAGTGTCCTGTGTCCCTGGCTGAGACTGTTCTACTGCTCAGCGCAGTGTTGACTTTGCACAGTTTAAAGCCTTTTCCACAAGTCTATCTTCCTTTCCTTTCCCTCCCTTTTCCTCCTTTTTCCACAGAGCACCTAACAGCTAAAAATAGTGAAAAACCCCATTGGCAGTTACTGTAAGTGCCCTCCTAAACATCCAATTATTCTTCTCACTGGCTCACAGAGGTAAGTCAGATCACCTTCAAGAAACGGCCACCGTATTAGGCACCTGCCTGCTGGTAATCAGACAGAACTGACTTTCGCTTTGCTTGCAAATCACATCCAGAGTTGTGGTGATATTAAACCTAATTTCAGGAGCAGTCACAGAGGAAAGGTTAAATGCAGCCACATTTCTTCTCTTCAGAAATAAGCCCAGCTATACAGAAGAACCTGCATAACTGGCACGGTCTTCAGGTAAACCTAAGTCACATCAGCTGTAGTACTAACTAGTGAAGGGTTGCTGGCGTTTTTGTTTGGTTTTGTTTCATTTTTTGTGCCTAAAGTCCTATAAAATCTTGAGCAGTTTATCACTGTATTTTTTTCCAGGGTCTTCGCTATAGAGCTGTCAGTTTAAATGGCAAAGTCTCCCCTGACTATCTTCCCTGCAATGGTCTGTTTCCCATAAAGCAGAGAGCACACCTTCTCCACACACCCCCTGCCTATTTTATTTTATTTTATTTTATTTTATTTTATTTTAATGTAAACGAGTCCATCCATCCTGCCAAGTCCAGAGTCACTTCTTGGCTAAAGGCTGAAATTGCTTTCTACTCTCACGTAAGGCAGGGCGAGTCAGAGAGGAGCTGGTGGGTGAGTTTGAGCTGGGGTTGTGAAAAAAGAAAGGAGGAGTGAAATGCACCTCCATAGCAGGCAAGGGGAAGATGGATTAATCCACTGTAACACAGTGCGGTACAAAGTCAGCAGAACTTCAAAGGAAATGAGCCATAATTCAGCAGAAGTAAAAACAAGCAGCCACTCTTCTCAAATCCCTCTCTCATTCTTTTTTTTTTTTTTTTTCTCCTGCTTTCTAAAATTCCGTTATAGTCAGAGAAATCACAGTGGCCAAATACAAGGGGGGGGGGCGGGTTTAATCTATTAGTTTTATTTAACTGCGTCTTCTGGGCGGAAAAATGCTGTGCTTTTGAAAGATGAACACACTGAGCAGCAGGCTCACATGAGGGATTCCCACCTCACGCCCTCTCACAGCGAAACCAGTGCCACAGCCCTTCTCCCCTCCAGCAGCCCACGTGCCCTCTGCAATCAGGGGGCTTTGGGGTTGCTACCAGAAAGCGGCAGAGAGCCTGCAATTCAGGGCATGCACCTCCTGGCGAGGGTTGATCTGGTCTGGTTTAGGAGTTTTAAAGTGAGATATATCAGTCCGAGCCACCTACCCCAAACCTTCTTTAAAGTCAATGAAGGGAAAAAAATAAGAGCAATTCCATCATAAATTCAACAAGTTGCTCCCTGGAAGTGCCTTTTTCTCTCCAATATTTTTAACTAGGAGCCTAGGATGACTGGCTGTGAATTAGACATCTATCTGTCAGAGGTCTGAAATTAAGGTAAGTGAATCCAATCCAGGAAAGACTACTCAGATGGTGAAGAGTCCATCACAAGGACTCTCTCTCACAGATCCTTGTATCTTCTGTTCCTTTGCATTTAGCATTAAAAACACAAGGAAACCAGAAAACAGAACTAGGCAGCAAATGGGACATTAACGGCTGTAAACATTTTTACACAAACTTAGAATCATAGAATCATTTAGGTTGGAGAAGATCTGTAAGATCATTGAGTCCAACCGTTAACCTAACACTGCCAAGTCCCGAAGTGCCACATCTGCACGTCTTTTAAATACCCCCGGGGATGGTGACTCAACCCCTTCTTTGGGCAGCCTGTTCCAAGGCTGGAGAACCTTTTCAGTGACCCCTTAGTGTCTTTGCTGATCTCCTGGGTTCTACTGGCTTGGGAAATAAACTCAGGCTGACCTGCTGGAGGGCTCCCATCGTATCCAGAGGGAATAGTTGCCCTTCTTGTACAGAGCATGCTTCTCACTGAAGGTATATCAGAACATGTCGACAAAGGAGAGGAGAGGAAGACAAAGTGCTGTTATGCCTTTGCTATATTCCCATCTCCTCTGCAGGGAGTTATTATTGCCAGGTGGATGTTGAGTTACATTATCCAGCAGATTGACTATACCTACGTTATTCCCAAAAGAAAATAACCAAAACCAGTTTGCTTTAGAAACTCTGTAAGCCATAACATGAGAGATCTATTAAACCACTCCAGGTATAACGGGTTTTGGTTTTGACAAGATGCTGAATTATTATTTGTTTAGTCATATTTTGTTTGCGCCACTGACAGAAATATATAAATATTATAGTCACAAAATTCACTGATTTTTTTGATGACATGTATATGTCCACTTGCCTAATTAAGGCTAAATGTGGAAATAACAGGCCTTTTGGCCAAGTGTTTTCTTCTTTTGTGGTTTATTATGAAGGACTGTTCTGTTTTATTTTTCTTTCCCAGCATTTAACTAATCACAACACCTGTAAGTAAAAGCATCCTTGCTTATCCCAATTCGTGATCTTCCTCATAGTTCTCATCAGCTTGAATCATATGCTCAGCAAAGCAGAGTTGATTTTTTTCCTGTGTACTTAACTGCTTTCTTTCAGCCAGCCATGAAGAACTAGTCCACAGGAGCACTGTCGAATCAAGGGAGATCTGTGGTTGGGGACCACTGCAGAATCATCACATGCACCAGCAGGACTGAAAAAGGGATCATATTTATGGGTGAACTATGGACTCTTTAAGACTGGTGATCATAGAAAGTATCCAGATGGCATTATTTTTACATAAGAAGCAACTATTTGTGAGCTTTTTGTGATGTATGTTAAAAAGGTTTGGGTTAGGGCTGGGTGGGAAGCACCAAGGAAAGCTGGTGACTTCATATTTCTGTCATCAGATTGGATGGCTCTGCAGCAGGGTTGTAGCTCAGTCATTGGAAGCACTTGAGAAGGATAAGAATATGGATGTAGCTGACAATTGCAGAATGAATGTGGTGCAATCAACACAGGCAAGAGAAAGGAAAACTCATTTTCAAGGCTGGATTGTACAACAGACGGCACATTTAAGAGCAATGTGTCAGGTACAGATAAAATTATAAAAAATTCTTATTCTTTAAAGCAACAAATATAATTCTGATTGTCTCTGTTCAAAAAGATTCTGTTCAGACTGCAATAAATGCAATAAAGGCTATAAGACTGATCAGGGAAATTAAGAGCCTATTACAGATGAGGAACCTACAATACCTATTCTTGCTTAGTCTAGAAGTACCTGAGAGATGTAAATCTTAGGAAGGCAGAAATCTACGTATACTAAAGGATGTTGGTGGTACAAACATACAAAGAAATTCACAGAATGTAATAAATTTTAGGTCAGAAATGAGAAGATTTGCAAAATGAGAAGAGCAACGTTTCGGAAAGATTCCCTAATGGTAACAGAGGGGGGAAGAGTCCTTAATGGTCTTAAATGAAACTTGTTAAATGTAGAGAGGAATTGAAAGATTAAGTTGCTTGATATAGTTCATAATTGCATACAATGCCCCTAGATATCCTTCTTCAGCCTCTTCTGGTCATTGAGTGTGATGTCCTGATTAATATAAGGCATGGAGCCTTACTCAGTAAGCTTCTTGGGATGCTCAGTGAGGTACCAGTAAAGCATCTCTAATCTTCTCTGTAAAGTTACAAGACCAAACTACTTTCACCACTTGCTTTAAAAAGGCCTCTGACTGACTGGACTGAAGTTTGGATAAGGGTGAAGATGTACCACAGGATCCTTGACCACCCTGTATCCGTAATGTGAGCTCAGACCTGTTCTGCCAGAAGACAAGTTATTGCCACCACATCAAGCAAAACCCATTTTGAGGCTGGCTTAGATTTTTCCCTTACTGTCAATCAATAAAACAATTTACTATTCCTCTATGTGCATGCTTCACCCCTCTTCCTAAAACTATATAAACCCCAGACCAATCTCTGGAATCAGAACTGCAAAACCTTGATACCATTGCAGATATAATGGGCTGGTGGCCAATCAGAAAAGACTCGCGGATGGAAAACGAAGCAGGAGGTTTTGGTATTCTTGGACCTCTGTTAACACAACACAATATCATCCACCTTTTCCCCATTTAGCTTGTTTTCCCTCATTACTATAAGAGGAGGTTCTTCCAGAAACTCACTCTTGTTACTAGGAAGCTTTTCTTAACTTCAGCCTACATTAACTTATGACCAGTTTAGACTGATTTATTATTCTGCTTTCCTCCTCAATGTTCTGGTTTACTTGTGAAAAAACCCCAGACTGCCTCTCAGCAGCACTGGTAGATTACACAAGACAAAAATTCTTGTATAATTCCAGACACTCGCCTTTCCATTTCCAGGGAGTCCTATTAGTCCTTTCTGTACTCCATTGCTAGTATGAATTCACCTTTCCTTGCAGAAAGGACAACAGATCCCGGCAAGAAAGTTCTTCCCTCACTTAATGCTCAAGAAATGGAGGGCTTGCATTTCTGGCCTTGAATTGGGAACTTGTGTGCTGTATGTTCAGCCTCTCCTAAACGTAGCCAGCGTGTGTAGTGTATCTATATGGAAAGGGAGAACTAAAAGTTGCCTTGTCCCATAGAGAAAAAGTTTCCCGGCAATAAGTAAAAGTGGAATAATGATCCCACTGTTCAGACACACCTTAGAAATATAATGAATAGAGCTGACAGGTACAATTCGGAAGCCTAGAAATATATTTGTCATCAAGGTATTAAAAATGGAAAGGGTTTGGGTTACAAGCACCAGAGGCAAATCTATTTCCTATCATGTGATGTTGGCAGGCACTGCCGAGGCCAGGATATGTTTTACCTTTGTAAGCAGTACACCAGTCCCATCTGGGTCTGTTCCGGAGCTATCACGGTGTCCCAAACACTCCCTGACATGCTCTTTCAACCCACAGAGCAAGGTTTATACTGTAGATTAGGTTTACTTAACATTAACTCCCTTCCCCACCCAAAAATCTGACGTCTTCTCCTCTGATCCGGGAAATGAGAGGTCGGAGGACAATAACCCAGTCGGGGATGGGAGAGGGAGCCATATCCTGACAAGCAGGGACGCCGGTGGGATGCTGCTGTCAGAGCCCTGACAGTTGGAGATGCTGTGGCTTCCCCAGGAAGGCAGGTGCTGGGCATCCCCAAGAAGTCAACTTACTTGTCAGTGGTTTTGATATGCCCGCAAGAGAGGGCTTCACAGGATGTTTCATGACCTCATCCCTTCTCCTGAAGCTTGTCGGCTCTTTAAAATCTCTGTGAATGTCAAAGGGAAACTGGGAAAGAGCAAATTGTTCTTCCTCAGATCACAGTGAAAGTGCTGACTGATCATTTTGTTCTGTCTTGGGATATTTCCTGGAAGAAGTAATCTTACTTTTTATAACTTCATGGCTGCGGTCCATCTCTATTCAGCAAGCTTTCGAGTAGTTCTGGAATGATACAGCCCATCCATATCGGCTGCTTTCCGTGGTGTGATTCACCAAGAATCGTATTGCTGCCAGACTAAAAAGCATCCAGAGAAGGCCTGCCTAAAGTGTGGTCACCCTTAATCAAGTTAGTTGACTGTTGAGAAGTGGAAATTAATTAGTGCTTATTGCTTTTGTGGGTGGTTTTTGGGTAAGTGGAAGATAGGTTGCATATCCGGGAATCCTATATGGACTGGAAACAAGGGAATACTTAAAAGCTGTCATAAAAATACTCCTCTCTTTACCTCCTAGACAGAGAAAGCATCCAAGAAACACACCCTCCTTCACAGAGCTCTTCCAGACACAGACCCTTTGAGAATATTGTGCTCTCATGAGCTACCAAGGGGATCTTTCTGCTGCTCAAGAGTGGGAAACATTAGAACGAGTTTCTTGGAAAGGAGGTGGGGTTTCCATCAGTGGATATCTTTATGAGAAAGTGAGATAAACATCTGTCAATATTAATATAGGCATATATGAACCTGGCTCACAGAGATCCCCTCCGAACATAAAATGATTTGATTGCCCTGTGCAGAATTCACGTGAGTCTTAGTGCACCAGTCTCTAAGGAGAGAGGTTTCTTGATCACTTAATGGCCAAAACATCATGTCCTGTCATGACATTGTAACCTCATTTTGGCTGGAAAACACCTGGAGAACATGGAAAGCCCAAGCAGTGAGAGGCTCTATGTCCCAGCCAGGCCTCTATTCACGTGAACCATGTAACAGTAGTCCCAGAGGGTACCATTAGGATGGAAACACCATTTTCTGGGTGATGCTGGCAACCCTGCTCCTGGTCCTTGCAGAGATAAAATTCCCAAAGACATCTTAATTTGTGATCAGCACAGCATTCACTGCATTGCAGTACAGGCAAGCAAGTTTGAGCCATTCTTTCACGGAAGACTTGCCTACTTTGTGTGTCACGAATGATGTTCAAGCATCCCTTTCAGCAACTGCCAGCATCCCTTTTTGCTGCCAGAGTGAAATCATGATGCTGCATCTCATCTCTCACCTTCGACTCCAAAAGAACACTGAGGGAAACAGAGGAGTGGTGATTTTTCAGTGCTGCTGCTTCACAACGATATTCTGGTAATTGTTATTTATTTATAATAAGGAAATGACAAGGAGCTCCCTAAAGGAAATAGGATCTACTGATTTTATTATTTTTACTAAAGCAATACACTTGGTTCAATCATGATGATTGTGATGTCTAATATAGTTTAATCTGAGAAACACCTGAAGTCAATCTTAAGTTTGAGCAGAGTGAAGGATGGTGTAGGAGGTGCTGTGTTTTTTCAGTAGTGCTGCCAGTCAAGTGATTTGCATTGTCTTCATTTAATGATCAAGCCCGCAGGGAAGGACAGTTTGACCATGTTTGTTCATCATTAATATATCCAACATCCTAACTTGTACACAGCAATAAAACTGGAGGAGGTTGTCCTCCCCTTGCAGATGTGACTCTAGAAAGGCTGAAGGAAAATTAAACAAACCTTTTTTCACTTTTCAGCTTCTGATCTGCAATATAATAAATCATAAAATTATGCTATTCAAAGTGGAGGCATCTTCTATCGCAATACTTTTTATTACAATTATTTGTTTGGAAGACAACTCAATACTTACCACCAGCTAAGCAATGTTTTCTACAGTATCTTCTTCAAAAAGCCTCTGTGGAGCTTGGTTGAAATGTTTCCACTCAAACTGCTTTCTGATAGAATATTAAGATTCTTGGCAACAAAACTTTTTCATCCTTCCAAAAAGTGTTTGCTTTCCATGGCATATTTCAATATTTGCAGTAAAAGGGAATACTGAAAGACCACAAATGTTCCCAAGGACAAAGCACAGTAGGACCTTGTGGGAATTGTATTTTTGGTACCTCGAGTCCCCTTTCCCTGGTCTGGGCCAAATTTTTCAGTTAGACTACATTTCCCATGATGCCACAGTGCCAAGTGGTCTCACGATGTTCTCAGGGAGGTGAAACATGAGGTATTTACTGTCCAGGGAAGTGAGCGGGTACAGAAAATATTGGTATTACAGTCCAACGAGAAACTGCTATGCATTTTCCAAACATGTATTTTCAGGTTTTAGCCAAAAGCTTTCATTTTTCAGCTTAATGACTTTGTACCAAAAATCAGTGTTTTCTGTGGAAAAAAACAATATCACACTCGAACCTGCTTGGTTTTGAACTCCAAAGGCAAAATGAATCTCAGAGGAACTATACCCAAAGGACTGGATTTCCAGCTGGTGTCAATTAACATTACGAGCACTTGTTATGAGGGGAGCAATGCTGACTTAGAGGAGCTAAAGACTAAGCCAAAGTTTTGTAAAGTACTGTGTGTTCTCCAGACAAAAAGTAATACATATTTTCTCTTTAAACCCTGGCTCAAACAGAAAATGTGGAAGAATACACTGTTTTTCTTAAGAGTCTTTTTAAATACCCAGTTGTTTCACTGCTCCCATTCTCCTGTGCTAACTTAATCAATTTAATTTTTTAGAGGTGTTCTGTTATGGTCAATGTCATGTATAATCAGGAAAGAAACTGAAAATTTTGGTTTCATATCCATGTTTGCACAGTCTTGGTATTACGTTTAATTTACTAGCATGAGGCTGCTTCTTGCTTTCTGTACCCATTTCCATCTACTGCTTTCTGTATTTTTAAAGAGTGCACAGGCAATTTCTGCCATGCTGTCTGTAATACAGGAGGAGCTGCCTGCAAATATCTTTAAAGGTGCTGTACTGATCTTTCAAAGCTTCCCTTACAGCTTGTCTTGAAGTTATACAAACAACCTGATGACATTTAGTTTTCTGATGTAATATCTGTTGTGCTACTCACTACAGTGGGATTTAGCTGATAAGAGACAGATATATGTCTGTATTGTATTTATCTACATCTAAACCCATCTTCCCAGCCTCTCTAGGCAAAGGAGAGAAATGGGCACTTTTGGGTGTAATTCGGCTGACCTCTTTTGAACATCTCTTTTAAAGTGAGATGTTCCACAACTTAAACTCCTTTCACAGCATTAATTATATCTCCATGAAGTACAAAGGAAGCCAAGGGTGACCAGATTAGATGGAAGTGTTGGTAGGGGAAGATGAATCCAAGTTACAGTCTGTCCCAGCTTTTTAGAGAGACAAGCAACAGTCCTCCATCCTTGTCTTGGAGCTGGGGGTGTGAACCTTCAGGTCCTGTGGTAGATGCATTTGTGGGCACGTGCTGTAGAAGATCCATAAAGAAGTGCCAGGGATCTGGGCAGAGCTGCAGGAATTGTTCTAGCAGGCCAAATTCGTCCCACGGGACACGATGCCCACATAAACACTATCTCCGTTTCTCTTTCAGTGTATACCTCCTGCTTAGGCAATCCTTATCCACACCCTCTTCCAGGCTTCCTAATCAGGGTTAGAGAAACAGTCCACATTATTCTTGGTCACCTCAGGGCCATTTTTGATCAGATATCATGATGAGAACAGGCATGATGTAATTACCCCCACAAAACCAAAATAATAATAGCGATGATAATAATTTATTATTATTTCTCTTTGTATGTTTGCCCATTTTGAAAGTTGATTTAACTGAAAAGGGACATGTTTTCAATTAAACAAAATGGGATTTAAAATGAAAAGGCATTGACCTTAAAATTAGACCAGGAGTTTTCATCTTAGAGGTCAGTTGTTCCTGGCAGTAGTGGCAATGTATCATAAGTAAGCTGGTTTTAAAATTTAAAGCATTTAGAACAGCCATGCCAAACATATTTTTGCACACTTATACTTGCCTATTGAAACTGCGGTGCACTTGCTTTTACGTGTAGCAGTAATGGTTTTCCACATCTGGAGATAAGTAGCTTTATATTGAAGGAAGGAAAAAAAAAGCTTTCGAGCACCTGCGGTAGTTCATGCTCAAACTTCTCACCAAACCCTTGGATTTAAGATGCAGTTTCTGTTAGCTTGTACACTGATGCTAATTACAGCTTCATGAACATACATCCAGAGTCATAACCTGTGCAGTGTGTTACCTGTGCTATTTCCTTTTCCTTTTTGAATTAATCATTTTCAATTAAACCGTTAAATTAATTAACCAGTTAAAACATGGACTTAAAATTAAGTCCATTCTGGACTTATTTTCCTTTCACCTGTGGGCAGGTTCCCTGAGCAGTGGGCTATACTACCTTCCAGGGGTCTGAACCAGCTGGGGACTGCTTTCCAGCGTGAAAAGGCATCTTCTGAACAGGTATTAGAAATCCACTGCTATTTCCAAGGTGAATGGCAGCTGCAATTGTCCAGCACGTAAGATCAAGTGTTAGAGGTCACAGCCACTGTTCAGGGCAAACACTTAAGCGTGTGCTTGACTTGAACCACGTGTGTGAAACTGCAGCGGCACAGGGCGGTTAACAGATCCCAGCTGGTTCCAGCTTTGCTCAAACTGGTGGATGACAGGCACAGGAAGATGGATCAACAAATGGGTCCATAGGTGGGAGAGAATCAGGTGTTTCTCCCATGGCTAGTGAGTGGAAAAGGAGACATCCCCTAGGAAATTCTCCCCTGTGCTATTAACTAGCTTTCTCCATCCTTTTTTTTTTTTTTTTGTGAGTTTTTGGCAGATAATAAACATGCCCCTGATGAAAGGGCTTTACATGGGTTTAGCCTTAGAGCCTAAATAAAACCACGCAGCAGTTTACTACATGTTTAAATCCCACTGACTTCAAGGTGCCATTGACTTGTACTGCAGAGCATCGCTGACCTGGGGCATAAATAACATCATAGCAGTGCAATGTCCTTTGTTTGAGCAGCCCAGAGCTGCCGCTCTCCTATACTGATAAAAGATTGACATCTTTTACTTCTGCCTTATCTTTCTCCATTCCTGGAAGATGGGGAAGGAGATCCCAGCTCTGTGCAGCACCACTGGGCCCTGCAAAAGGAGCGTTACTGGGAAGAAAAGGTCCTGCTAGGAGGTGTTTGGCAGCTGTGACCTGCCACCGTGAATGTTTCCAGTGTATGACCTGCCATCTCCAACGCGACCCCTTACCTGTGACTTAGCGTGGCACTGTCTCACACGTCAGGGACAACAACGTTAGCTTTTCCTGCAGAAAGATTAGCAAATATGCGTTTTACAGGCACTGCTGAGACTCTGATTTCTAAAAGAAAAAGTCTATTGAACACAAAATCTTATTTCCAGTATTTACTGTACTTTAATTTTGCTTTAAGTTTTAGTAACCACTGCATATACAGAGCTTCGTATCGTTGCCATTTCCGATTCCAGCTGGCTGAAGATGTTGGCAAGGAGGTTATCAACCCAGATGCAATTTATTATTATTGCCTTCTCCCTTTGTCCAAACATTTTCCTAACCTGTTAAGCCTTCTGTGATCGATAGTTTCAGACGATTTTTCTTTTGCCAAGTTCTGAGCTAAAAATGTCTTTCCTTAATCACAAAAATATCCGCAGGGGCTAGACTTTAATATGGAGTAGTATATCTAGGTCTTTTGATTAAAAACGTGGAAAAAAGAATTGGTAAGAAGCCACCAACTGATAGCAAATTCAGTCTCTAGTTACAGTAGTTTTACTACATAAAATATTACCGTATGAAGTTACAGTGCATTTCTCCAGGATGATTTGAATCAGGTTGTTTTTCTCCCTGAAGCCTGCAGTTAGATAAATGCCAGACATCCATTTTGCATGCTGAACCAGCTGTACAGCTCTTTGAAAAACTGACCAAGCAATAGGCATTAGGAAGTTGACTCTTTAAATCCCAGGTGACAGTACTGAGTTGTGCTAACGATGTGGCAGGCTTCTTCTAGCATGACCCAACTGCCGTTTGCACCAGAGCTTGTTGAGGATCATCACCTGAGAGATAAAAGCTGCTTACCAGAAAGCTTGCTGGGAAAAAACAGAAAAGAAAAAAAAAAAAAAAAAAAAAAAGAAGGCACTGCATGAAATTACTCTTTTTCCCATGAAGTCAAAGAATAAAAGAAGATCTCTGAACAAGTCTTCTGGAGAAGGGCCTCATGAGGATCTTCACAGAGGAGCAAGTGTGGAAGAGGACTATAAAGAGAGAACTGAATTACTTGTCCAGTTTTTGTGACAGAGCAGCAACCATATAGCTTCTGGCATGTGCCTTTGGGTTCTTCTGTACTCTTGCCATCTCTTTGCTGTAAAAAGCCTGGAAAGAAAGGGTGGAGGAGGAATCACTTTTCTTTTGCTGGAGATCCATGTACAAATTATCCAGAATTACTGTGGGAAAATGCTGGTGCTAAAAGATGGATGAAAGGACAGGGTCAGAGGAGGGAAGGAATTTCTAGATCCGAAAGAGTCAGCTCGGGTGGTAATCTAGGCAAAAATTCTACTTTTCATGTCTTCAGGGGGGGTATTTACAGGAGGGCTAGGGCACCTGAGCTTCCTTATAGGTACTGGAGAAAAAGAGCCCCTCTGACTGAGAAGTTCTGAAAAAAATTAAATACAAATTTTTGTAAAGAGATGAATTGCACCCCAGATTGCCTTGGCTGAATTCCTTCAGTAGGCTCCAAATATAAAGGTAAAGCAGAGGTTCAGGTATAACTACATCTTCCTTGCAGATCCTTGTGTTTGGTCAGTTGAATCCCATGTGATTCTCCTGGGAGAAACCTCCCGTTTGAGAGGGGGCTGGGTGTTTCCCTGGGGACGTCCGTTCTGAGAAGGCGACAGCTCCAGCAAAGCCTATTTTCAGGTGGTACTTAGTTTGAACTGACACGTTGGTTAAGCATCCCTGTGAGTTCATGTGGAAGAGGGCCTGGGAAGCACTCCGTAGTCAAATCAGAGTCTTACCTTGTAAAATTAATAACCTCTTAATTTCCTTGGATCTAATTGAGAAAATTTTTGTAAACAACTCATCTAATAATGCTTATTTTGGTCACACTTCTTTGCCAAAGTTGTGTCACTTATTAAGCAGCTGGAATTGTCTTTTTTTTTTTTAATAAAAACATCTATTAGAATCAGAGCTATCTAGTTCATAGTTTTCAATTCACTCAAAAATCCCAGTGTAAATGCTGAGGAAATACACTTTGATTCAAGGCCAAGGAAACAGAGGTGGATCAGGATTACAGGCTGGGGGATATAAATCAAGTGGATTCTGAAGTCCTTTTTGGTACACCAGCACTAGCAGGTTAGTGGTGGCCAGTGTGATCAGGAGGCAAAAGGCAACCCCTATTCACACTCCTCCGAAAAAAACCAAGCGACTCGTTGCTTCCAGATGTTCTGAAAAGAAAACCAGAAATGCACTGAAACAGGGGTAGGCCACATCGCAGGGGAGAAATCCAGCAGAGACTTAAAAATGGTTTTTTGAGGAACTCTCTAAAGTCAATTGCTGAAAGCCGGGAGGGTGTGGTGGGGAAAAGTAACTCTATACTGTCTGTGTTCTTCCGACTTTTTCCTTCTGTACGAACTTTAGCATCCTGCGTTGGAGAGAGGATCCTGGCCCAGGTTGCTCTGACAGATGCAGCCAGTTTTTGTATGCTGGCACTCCACTGTCATGTCAGGGGAAGGCACTATCTTACAAAACATGTGTAGTTCTCAAAGCAATCTGATATATGTTATAGGAGCCCACAGAAGATGCAAGTAAAATTAGTAGGAGTGCTGACATTACGATCAGGATTCTAAGACCTGTCTATATGGAAACACAGTATTTATTTACTTTCTTTGCTTTGAAAACCACAAGCAGATTTTATGTGCTCACAGCAGAGAAAATAAAACAAATGATGGAATATAAAATGATACAGAAAGTGTTAAAGCTTAGTTTAAGTTTTATTCAGTTGTAAATGGAAAACATTGAGTCAGTATTGCAGAAATTAGTTCATGCTTTTTTCTCACCCCCCCCCCCAAATTCATCTGTCTTGAATTGAAATGGATTAAAAATTTTTTCTCTAGGCTCTCTGTGTAGTTAGTTACAGGGGAAACAAATGAGAAAAATCAAAAAGGACTGTAATGTCAACCTTCTCTCAACAACGTAAGTAAGTTCTATGATTATATATTTCAGGTAAGGATCTTTCTCAATTTATTTGAAGTCTGGCAAGAGAGTCTTTAACATTTCTTTCCCATTAGCTTCTTCTAGGGAAATTTCATTTTATGGAAGTGGTAGAGGATTAGAAAACATTTTCTAATAAAAGACTGTACCCCAAAATATTTATCCAAAAAAACCCTCACGATGTTTTCAAGGAGATTCTTTTCTTTCTTTTAAAAACAAACTGAACAAACCTGTAAGGTTAGATTTTAATATGGTTAAAAGAATAATACATACCATTCTGAATGCTATTAGCACATTTATGAAATAAAACAAAGACCCATACAGATATTTTAAAGCATTTCTTAAAATGAGCTAAGAAAGACAACATCCAGAAAATGAGGGCATTGGAATCCAAATTGCATTTATAACCAGTACAAAATCCTAGACTATAATTAATCCCACAGAACATCCAGGAGATCAGCTAATTTGCCAGGACTCTGTCACAGCATTTATGCATTAACTGACCCAATACAAATGAACGTCTAAAATTAAACTCAAAAGTTCTGAGTTCATACAAGTGGCAAGGAGCATTACACCCATTGAGAAATTGGAAGGGATAAGATTTATGCTGCTGAGTGTCTGTTTTCCAAACCATTCCTTCCCTGTTTTCCAGAAAAAAAGATTATCACATTTCTTCTAGTGGGGGGAAGACTTTCCCATTACACGACAGGTGTTTCACCAAATTAGGATAAGAGCAAAAGCAATAGACAAAGCACACAGCAAACCTTTCCCCCACCTGCCCCTCCTTGGGCTTCTCCAAAATGTAATGAAAACATGTAAGTATGTTATCCAAAATCCCCTTAGCGGTTTAGTAAGGTCTGAGGTCATTCCATGCTTCAGCTAGTAACCCAAGGTGACCTCATAACCAAGCGCATGACTGTATTGCCGTTAAATTGATTAATAGTGGTGCAATCAAAAGATTCCAGTTCTCCTGCCAGTAACGAAGGCCTAAGAACCACGGGTTAATTCTCCCAGTCATTTTCTTTACATAAGTTCGTCAACTCCCTGGGTTCCTGGAGATGGATTTGTTTGTAAGAAAGGGCACGAGGAACAGGAGCTTGATGAATCTGTCCACTTTCAACTGTCTGGAAAGGATCCTTTTCGTTAGAGAAGGGGAATAAGGTTTAGAAGTCATCCTGGACTGTGTAACTCACTCTCTCTTTTCAGACAGATTTCCTGGTTCCTACAGATAGCTGGAAAAAAGAGGGGGGATTTGCAACCATTAAGTTTCTTTTCCTCTGCTCCCCTCCATTCTTCAATTGCAACAGAAAATGTTAAAGTAACAAAACTTAAAGAATGCATCTGAGTTTGTACAAATTTCAGAGGAATGTTACGGGCTAGCTAGATGCTCATTCTAAGCAAACTGCTAAGACCTGGACCAGTGCAAAATTACCATCACTTTAAAATCACAGTTACTGTACTTGGCAGTTTTCTGTGAAAGACAACACTGTAAGTACTGCAAGTCTTCTTTTGAAGAGACTTCTGGTATTTAATGTCCATGAAGGATTTAGCACGTGAGCCGCTGAAGGCATGAAAAAATGAGATTCATCTTGTCTAATTTTACAATGAAAACCTCTAGAGACAAACATGTCATCCTGACTCTCCCTTAAACCCAATGGAGAAAAATTACACCTTCTCTGGCCTGATTCAACAGTCCCATTTTAAACCTCTGCTTTGGGCAAACCGTTCATTAAATCCATTAAATCTCCCTTCAACTACACATGATTCTTGACTCAGTTGATTAGCTTGGGTGTGGCTGTCTACAGATAATCAGGTGGAGCTCATCACTATGGTTTGAAGCTTTGAAAATTTCCTCACGAATTGTCACTACAGCAGGGCACTAAAAATAACTTAGAATTGATGAGGCCCATTCTTATTCATTTTCCATTGCGATTAACACTTCAGCTGCTTAGGTTTTTTCAAGCTGGCTCTAAGGAATGTTTCCTCGCTCATCTGTCTGTCTTATCAAAATGGAAAGGTTTTGTGTTTTGTTTTGCCTTTTTTTTCTTTTTTAATAGCTGAAGTAAAAATAATTTTATTAAAAATACTAATTCAATTTCTAGTTTTGTTCCAAATTTCTCCTTTTATTCTCTTTTCTCTCTTGTTGTTCTCCTTTCCCTTTGTACCATCAGAGAACTTTTAGTCTGCATTTAAATTTTGTTCATTTGGGGTTTTTTGTTTGTTTGTTTTCTAAGAGAGGAGACTTGGAGGGATTGAAAAAACACAACAATACTCACAATTCAAAAATGTTTATTTAAATTTCTGCCATTTGCATAGTTCAGAAGCACTTTCAAATTCATGGATTATGTAATGTCTTCTGGATTTGGCATTACCAAAATCAACATGTAATTTTGGTTTTCATCACCACAAGTAACCAGAAAATGGTACCTGGGCACCCAGTTCAAAACATAAAACAGGAAAAAGTCATCTAGATTCCTTTGGGAAAGTATGTTTTCTATTAAGTTTCATGCTGCTCTTTCAAGTCCATTTTTACATGCAGGTAAGGTTTTTTTCAGACTAGATTGTTTAAATAAAAATTGAATTTCTAAATTAATACCTTCTTCATAAAAACTTTGCTATTCTCTTGTGACTTTTAATTATTATTTTCCCTTCATAGCATTAGAGATGAAATAACCACAATGACTGACAGTCTCCATCAACTCAAAAGCCAATATTTTTAAAGGAGCATAGAAAATTAAATGCATTAAAATATTGATAAAATATAATGAAAATATTTTAATGTTTCCCTTTTGAAACTAGAAACCTACTTTTAAATGTCTGAACTTTTAGTGGTATATAGAAGTATCTTGAGCAGCTCTTCCAATTTTCTATGCCCTGAGTGGCCGTGTCTGCTGATAGATTACACATAATAAAAAAATTTCAGTGTTGGGATGTGTTGCTCACTCCCCTCTCATTTTTTAACTTGCTGCTTATGGCATTTAACTCTTTTTGCTATCACTCCTTGCCTTTGTCCGCAAATATTTGCAGACACCTATTCTACCTCTGCACTGGTAATCCTTTGGCTAGCTTAATTCCTTCACTTTGACAATTAAAATGTTCGCAGCAGTCCTGGGAGAAATCTCTGGGAACTGTCCTCTTCATTTAATTTTACAACTGTGGTAATTCCACCCAGCTGTTTTTCTGGATTTTATTATAAAATACCTCCAGATAGTTCCACAGTTTACCAAATGCATAGTGTGCTTTGAAGGTAGACTGAAATATATCAGCCTGACTCACTGCGATTTCATATTTCCTATTTCAGTGTTTGCCTTAGGGATTCACATGACTTTACCTGTGAATCTGGCACCATGACAAACACCTTCTGCATCTCAACGTCCAGCTGCCCTGAGCCTGGCTGTCACCCTGTGGTAGACGTGATGCCGGGATTAACCCGACAATGAGGGCTGAGAGGTTTTTTAGAAATACCACCAAATTTCACAAGGCTCAATCCTTTTGGAGTGGCAGCTAGACAACAGCTGGGCTGCGTTTGGGTGGCTCACATGGCACTAGACACTTGCAGGTATGCAAAAAAAATCAAGAACTTACAGTTAAGGTAGAAAATCCAAACTGGTAGTCTTCCCCTCTACTCAAGGGAAGAGCATTAGGTCCTTTAGGAGAAAGTTTAACCAAGACGTATCAGCGGGGTGACTCATCTGTAGATGAGATCTGTCCCTTTGCATTGATTTTAGAGAGAGCTCAGAAGACACGCATAGATTAGATGTCCAGCTTTTAGACAACTAAACTCAGGCAAGATTGAGTCATGCTCTGGTTGGGCAAATTCTAAAAAAGTTAAAATTCTTAACAGTTTGGAGGAAGAACTGGACTTTGCTGTACAGGAGTATGGCAGTACTAACTTTGGGTGACAAGAGGCCAGGATGGTATATAAGACCGTCTTTGCAGCGTACTCAGTGTGTCTGCATGTACATTGGTCTATGTATCCTGGCATTGCAGCAGCACTGTCCTGAAACTTTAGCACAAAGGAAACTGGTTTTTCCAAATCCTGGACTACACTACCTAGTGAGCCCAGAAATTCAGTTTCACCGGCAAGCTGCCTGTCTCTATTGTGTAAATTAAAAGTAATAATGCTTATTTTATTAGGTATTCCAAAGCAAGAAATGTTGGATTCAGCTCACAAATTAAGATACTTGAATTTATGTATTGACTAGGTTCTTTCTTGACGGTAACAGGAGCTCACACCTTGGGCTCAACCCAGTTCTGCACACACAGGTGTCTAGCTCCAGCTGAGATGCCCAGGACATATCTCATGACCTCCAGTTATTGCTCCAGAGATATACAGGTCTCCTCTGGCTCCTGGGTCCCATCATTGAGCCCAATGGGGATGTTTCTGATGCCTTAGGGTATTTCAAATGCCACTAGATACCAGTGTGGACAGTCCAACACCTATTCAACACCATGGTTAGAAGCTGTGTGACTCAGTTTCTTAAACATGGGTGTTTCAGGTCATTTCAGTGTATCTGAGATAGCCACACGAGCCTATGCCAGGACTCAGGAGACTTGCCCTTGTTGAGTGACACTTGAAACATCTAAGAATATGTAAAATAAAATAAAGCTGGCCCCTTGCCTCTGATCTATACAGTGGCAGATTTGCCTGGGTCAGATCTGCAAAGTCTGGTCAACAGTTTCCTGGTAGCAATATTTGCTGCAGTAGGCACTGTCTGGTTTGCCAGACATGCCAAAGTATCCGCATATCCAGTTACTAGAAGTCTTTCTGTTGGCTTATCTGGAGTTTGAATAAAGGCTTATTGTAAAGCAGGTTGGAAAACGAAACAAACAGAGCCTGCTGTTAATTAGGTTTGCTCAGAACGAATGCCTTTTTTTTAATGTTGGTTATTTTTGACATGATCCTTTTGTACAGATGCTGTTGTCTGCAGTGTTTAGCACCAAGCCAAGTCTTAGATGCTTTGCAAGGTTTCTTCCAGCACCATGGGGGTCACCAGGTTACCCTTTTTCTTATTTAATTGTTAATAGCTAGTTATGATTCGCAGACCTGTTGTCAGATGTGGAGGCTGATAAAGGGGCTGTGAGCAGAAGAATGTTATTTTTCGTCACTTGTGTTGTTTAGCAAATGTGTTGCAACAGAAGGCTGAAGTGTCCAACATCCAAACCCCAAAGCTCTTCGCTCTCCTAACCTCTTCCTTCTGCCTCTCATCTCCTTCAGGAACAGAAAGAGATAATTTCCAAGGTCAACATGTCCCCTTTTATTCAGATACTTCTTTGAAAGAGAAAGAGGGAGACACACACATTCATTTTGACCTGTGAATTCCAAGTTTAAAAGGACTCTGATGAATAACCCTCCCCTCACTTGAAAGGCTCATTTCTAGCATACCTCAGGAACAGCCAGATCTGATAGGGAATATCATTCAGAATTCTTTCATGTAGCTCATTTCCTAATCTCTTTGCTCCATCACTGCAAGGTTAATAGGAAAAACAACAAATGGGCATATTGCTGCAATCAAGCAAAAATCCCAACTCTGTTTACATGGTTACACAGCTTTCAAGTGAAGAAGGCAAACAGATGGCTCTCTGAACAGAAAGACACCTATATCTGTACTTCTTTTGCCTTCGTGGGAAGTAATTTCATCCTCTACCTCGTAAAGCTGTTCCTGGAGGCCAACGCTGGGATGAGATGTCTCACACAAGGTGCTACAGAGAGTCATTGCAAGAAGCCCTAGAGAACAGATAATTTAAATAAGTAGTAATATCCCTGTTTGGCTAAGACCCAGGAGCTTATGACTGGGCTTCCTTTGAGTAAACAGATGCATCTCGTGTGAACGTCTCCATCCAAGCTACTACCCTAAGCATTCTTTACAGTCAAAGGAAAGAAAAAGGCCCTTTGAAGTGACTTGCCAGAAAGCAGTGACCTCACCACAGACTAATCTTCTGTGGAAGCTCCACAAACAGATGGGGAGAAGTGGACCTGTGTTCCTGCTGGTCACTGGCACTCCAGAGCTGGAGTAGGCAACCTCCTGAATGAAAACTAAGGGATACTAGTCGTTGAGCTAAAGTCTCTGGAAGAGTAGTAGACTCCTGCTCCCCAAAGACCAGCCACAGAGTGGGACTTGCTACATCATTCACCAGGCCATAATTTTTGACAGGGTCAGGGTGATTAAAATGGTAGACAACATGTTGAACGTGAGCCAGAAACGTGTCCTTGTGGCAGAGGAGGCCCACAGCTGCATTAGCAAGTATGCTGCCAGCAGGTTGAGGGAGGTGGTACTTGTCCTCTACTCAGAACTGGTGAGAAACATCTGGGGTACTGCAACCAGTGCTGGACTCCCCAGGACAATAGTGGCATGGAAATAGTGGAACCAGTGCAGTGGAGGCCATGAAGGTAATTAAGGGATGGGAGCATCTCTCATACAAGGAGACAGTGAGAGAGCTGGGGTTGTATAGTCCGCAGAAGAGAAAGCTCATGAAGATCTTATCAATGCTTATAAATAGCTGATGGGGAAGCAGAAAAGAAGATGGAGCCAGGGTCTTCTCAGTGATGCTCAGAGACAGGGCAAGAGACAATGGGCACAAACTAATATACACGAAATTTTGTTTAAGCAGAGGAAAACTCTTTTTTACTGTGAAGGTAGCTGAACATTGGCACAGGTTACCCAGAGAGGTTATGGAGCCTCCATCCCTGGAGATATTCAAAACCTGACTGGACATGGTCCTGAACATCATTCTGCAGTTGGGTTGGACTAGACAACCTCCAGAGTCCCCTCCTAACCTCAGCAATTCTGTAGTACTGCATTGAGGAATCCAGCCCCAGAAACAGAAAGGCAGAGCCTAGCTCAGGCCCAGGTGAAAGGTGTAATGCAAACGAGAGGAGGAGCCAGAACAGCAGAGGAAAATTATAAGGGTTTCTATTTGGCAAACCTGCACATGCTGGTCTTTGGCAGTGACTCCCAGAGTGGGAGTCTGTGCTATCTGTTTGGCTGACAGAGGAAAAGATTGTACATCGTGCTGCATGGACCAAGCTCCAGAGTGCAGCACCTTTCCTTGCAGCACTGAGATGTTTATTTGCAGTATTGAAGAACATACACTCCTTAGATCAAGGAAAACAAATAATGAAAAAAAGGTAAAGCAAATTAATGCACCTTATCTCACCCTGAAGGTAAGCAGACCAGTCCTGGGCAAAAGCCAAGGAGGAGGAAATTCCAAAGTGAGAGGGAGGGGGAAGCCCTTGACAGAGAAAATGCTGAGTTACTGGCACTCACGGAGTCTCAGGACAAAGGGGAAGATCTATTTTCTTCTCCCTTATACAGCTGTTGCTGAGTTTCAGCATTTCAGTTTTGACCTGGGATGAAGTTGATTTTTTATGGCCTCATAGCTGTTAGGAGGTTTTAAACAAGAGGAAAGCAGGTATAAAATATCCCCCATGCCGCAACAACAGATCTAGGTACACACTTTGCCAAGGTATCAACAACAGCACCAAATTATGCTCGTAAATGTGAAAGAATTCATCTAACCTGTGTTGAAATAAATGAAAAAGACTTTCTTGGACTTTGGAAAGATTAAGCCCGGCCTCAGAGGTGGTGATTAAAACAGATAATACACAGATTTCACTACGACCGCAGTAGTTACCGGAAAGCAGAATTGTAAATACATTGATAACACCACCCCACATATATAACCAGCAGCCAGCATGTGCCAGCATGAAAAAAACTTATTACTTATCTCCTTCACTTGGTCCAATCTGAAAGGTCTGGGGCATTAACAGACTTTTCAACTATGAGACTCTGCTCATGTAAAATGAGTGTCCAACATGAGGGTAAATGGTTGAGCCGAACAGTAGCTATTTTTATCAGTCTTCTTTATCTGTTTTGTATACATGCTGCAAGATAATGGAGAAACAGTCTCTAGAATTCAGTCTCTGGAGCCAGGAGGTGGAATTGTTTGGGCAGTCACTCAGTCTTGACTCCCTCAAAGTGTTGGCTATGAATGTTACCTTTTTGTTGCTGTCAGAATTACCTGAAATAGCTTTAGTCCTTGTTTTACTTCTGCAACATGCAAGGCAGGGCACTGAAGCTGAAAAGATGAATTGTGGAAACCATTAGTCAGTGCTAAGGCTTTAGCTTTGACTTTTGAATGGCAATTTGCAAAGCATTACCCAATCCTCTTGACATTACAAATTCTCCTTTTTTTCCCCTTTGTTTTCTTTTTTGCAGGTGAGTCTTGATTGAGTAACCATGAACCATTCAGTTAATTGGTAACATTCACTTGTATATACAGATATATACAGATACACACCCACATGTGCCTGGGTGAAATCTCATACCAGCATTTTTGCTCTTATATAAGACACAGTTACTTTTCTTGTCTATTTTCAGTGTGGTTTTCTGTGTTTATATCAGTATTAAATGTAATTTATTAAGTTTACAACCTTGACAGTGTGAATACATTGCCATTTATTAGGCATTGGCAAGGCATTAAAACATCTGTTTTATAAGAAACACAGTACTTTTCTGGAGCTTTTGTTCCGTTAGATGGAATTACTTCGGGAAACGCTCCAGAGAGAAAGCTCTGGCTCGACATCTTCTAGCCACATTCTTGCCAGAGTCCTTGGTGCAAACTTGGCATCAACAGTAGGGGAAGTTACGGGATTGCTCTTTTCCTAGACCCTACTGCAACATCCAGATGACCCAGGGAAAAGTAGGAATAGAGGGAGAGAAGCAGAGAAAAGAAATTGGGAGAAAATGGGGCTCCATCAGTCTTAGCACGCATAGCCTGCATATGTTTTAAGGCCAGAAGAAACCATCTTGTGTCAATCTAATCTGAGTTTTGGGCAACATATCTCAAGTACTCACTCATAGCTGAAGCCTGATTGTTGCCTTCAAGTACAAGTGCAGAACAAGCATGACTAGAAAGTGCCAGTGTAGCAAATGAAGGATCTGTGCACGTGACAGCTCTCAGCAGACCTCAAAGGTGGGACTGGAGACTGAAAGCTAGATTTACAGATCTGTACAAGAAGCAACTCCAGTCCTCTAAACCAGACTTTTAATCGCAGAATCATGGGAAAGTTTATGTTGGAAGGGACCTCCAACAGTATCTTGTACAACTGCCTTCTCAAAGGTTAACTCCTTTTTCAAGGCTAACTGTAAAGCTACAACAAACTCTCTTCAGTTTTGAAAATGTCCAAGGATGGAGACTGTACAGTGCCTCTGTGGAATTATAGGAAGGACACTAAGGAAGGACAACTCAGCTATAAAACCTGTACCAAAGGTGATAATGACACCAGCAGGCTTGGGACTACAGCTTCCAAGTGGCAATGTGCCGCAGAGAAGAAAAAATAAAAGCAGATTACCATTGAACCAATGTCATATAAAATACTTCCGGTCAGATCAGTGAATCCAAGTGAAACATTCCAGTTTCAAGGAATGCTGAAATATTTCGTTTTTCATAAAAAATGTTGAATAAAAACATTTTGACAGATGCATTTCCATTTAGTTAAAGAAAGAAGAACTAATCTTCTTATCCTAATTTACAATGAAAACAGATCTTGCAATCTTAGAATACCCCCCAGAATCCAAAATTATAACTATTGTTCAGTATGAAGAATTTGTAAGGTCTGTGCAAAGTAGATCAGTAAAGTAAGTCATAATGGATCTTCTGGACCTTGAAATCTGTGAATCTATTACATAGCCATGAACATTTAAATATATACACTGCTGCATACAAATAACCATCTTACTACCCAAAACTTTGTGAAGGAATTGGATAGATTCCATTTATTAAAAAAATAAATAAATAAATCAAATGCACAGTCTCTTTCCCAAGGGTAACCAGTTCATTTTAAATAATTGCATAAACAGAAGTAAAAGCTCCCTTAAAAATCATATATCAATCCTTGGATCGTTCTCCAACCTTTGCTATGGTGGAGTTCACTACTGCATGCTGGGAATACACACTTTCAGCTTCATCAGTCTGCTTTCTGCGAAGTTTCAAAGGTCCTGACTGTCACTTGATATTTCCTGCCACTGTTTGCTGGTTTTGTGTCCCTTTGGAGCAGAACAAGCACTGGCCTACAGTTCCCTGGGAGTCAATGGCTGTCTTGGAAATCTATGAAGGACTTCTAAGAAAATCGATCTGAGAGTGACTGCAGGAGGCAGCGTCTTCTTTTGATGCCTGTTAAAGTCCTTGGTGGATGGGCACTATGTTTGATGACAGACTTACAGAGTTCCTGGAGCCTCTCCTGAGGAAGTGGGGGATCTTGTGCCATTTCTGTTGCCAGTATTTTTAAATTCCCTACGAAGACCCTGAACATCTGCCAAAAATGAAAGCATGTCAGGCAATGACAGTTCTGAAAAAGTTGAAAGCCGATGTGTCAAACTAGCGCTATCCTCCTCACTTGCTTCATCATCAAAGAGCTGTAGAAAAGTACTTCAAGCTAGGTTTTGGGGGACTGCTGATAAACATTACGTACACAAGCCAGAGCATTTTGTGTGTGAAAACATTTTAAAGTTGGTATTACCCCTTGGTATGGCCAGTCTGCTTCTGCCAAGCTAAACTAGCCTGAGGGCTGCTGTAGTTCATGCAAAAACATTATAGTTATAAGGAGTCCGTACTGCAGCCAGGTGTTGGCTTTGTGCCCTTCAGAGTTCAACGGGGAGTTAGAAAGAGGTGAAGAAGGAACAGAGACAGGACTGGTTGATCTGCCTCAGTCTAAGACCCACCTAGAGAAGGAGAGGGGGGAATAAAGGGCTGGAACACCTCTGCTGTGAGGACAGGCTGAGAGAGCTGGGGTTGTTCAGCCTGGAGAAGAGAAGGCGCCGGGGAGAATTTATTGTGGCATTTCAGTACCTAAAGGGGGATTATGCGAAAGATGGGAACAGACTTTTTAGTAGAGCCTGTTGCGGTAGGACAAGGGGTAATGGTTTTAAACTGAAAGAAGGTAGATTCAGGCTAGATTTAAGGAAGAATTTTTTTACAATGAGAGTGGTGAAACCCTGGCACGGATTGCCCAGAGAGGTGGCAGATGCCGCATCCCTGGAAACATTCAAGGTCAGGTTGGACAGGGCTCCAAGCAACATGATATATTTAAAGATGTCCTTGCTCATGGCAGGGGGTTTGGACTAGATGACCTTTAAAGATCCTTTCCTACCCAAATTATTCTATGATTCTAACTCAGCACCAGAGAAGCTATGCTGTTGGGACTGGAAGATCTGAGGTTAACACAAGTAGCAATAGATGGGGTTTTTACAATTAATATTTAGATGAACTCTCCCTTTGGTTTAGTGTATTTTAATGGCAAGATGAAAATGGCTCTTGAGCCTTTCAGAGCTGCACATGCGCTGCTGTGAAATTTCTGAATGTGAAGTATTACATAGAATATAAGGAGCAGTTCTATGGTATTATTTAAGCTTATTCACTGAAAAAAAACTATTAGCCCCAACAATATTAGTCAACAGAGAAAAGAAGCATTGTGTCTTACGGTAGAAGAGCAATTTCTTTTCAAACAGAGAAGCCAGAGAACAGCTTTGAAGAATGATGCCTGGCACAACCTGCCAACAAAGAAGGTTGCAGAAAAGTATCAACTACCTTGAGATATATTTAGGAAACCAAGTGGATGCTGGGACCCAACAGTTTGAAATAATGCCTCAAGGTAAAAGATTTAAGCTATTATGTGGTCTACTCCAGCCTCGACACTTTGGTTATTCCTATAAGTGGTCAGGGACAAAAGTGACTTTTTACAGGTGTATTTGACAAGTTTCCTATAGGAACATGCAATCAAAGCCAAATTTGGAAGCAAACCTCTATACTTTATGTATGGGATTCACCTACCTTCATTTAGCAAAAGGTGCTCAAGTTGAAATTAAACCTCTAGCTATAACTACTTTTTTCAACAAACTTCTTAAGATTTTTAAAAGATCACCCACTGAATGGTCATGTTTCTCTCCATTATTATTAAGTCTACAGCAGATATAATTCCAAACTATTAAATGACTAACAGAGTAGAAATGTGCTGAAGAATATCTCTTTAAGTGGAACTTCCCTCAAAATTTCAAGCAGTCTTTCACAACCTTATCAATAGCTTGGAAAACTTGTACTCCAGTCCCAGACC
Source organism: Leptodon cayanensis (assembly GCA_027564655.1). Classification (NCBI taxonomy): domain Eukaryota; kingdom Metazoa; phylum Chordata; class Aves; order Accipitriformes; family Accipitridae; genus Leptodon; species Leptodon cayanensis. The sequence goes on along the minus strand of JANXJC010000077.1, from coordinate 43,279,698 downwards.
ATCCAGTAGCCAAAACATTTCAGCCATTCAGCTCTGGTACTCTGCTTTCTTGGGATTTTTTTTTTTTATTTGTTTATTTGTTTTGGTTTTTTCCTAGTCATCCCAGTTTCAACATTTGGTTCTTGGGACTGATTCTATATGCATATGGCAGCAGAAAACACTAAAGGCAATAAAAAAATGAAGAAATCCAACCCCAGCAACCCCAGACTCACATTTATTTTTCCAGGTCCCACACCAAGAGTGGAGTTCAAGCATCTTCTCAATCAGCATACCTATTTTTTGACAGCTGTTCAAATATGCCTAACTTTGTGTGCTGTTTAGGACACAGACACATCACACCTGAGGCACTTAGGTTAGTTAGAAACAATCTCCTTCTATAGCTTCTGAGGGAGATAAACACTCACAGAAGCTGATCCTCTAAACCCACTGCCTGCGGTCTCAATAAAAAAATCAATGGTAAGCCAGGGATGGAATTACATCCCAAAATACAATCCTTTCTGCCTTTCTGCTTCCCCCCCCCACTTTTGCTAAGCTGGATTTAACCTGAATCTTTTGCCCTTCTCCCATTTTGCCTTAAATTATTTATAATACCCTATAGAACAAATCTGCATGGACCCAAGTCACAGCTCCTGCCTACCTGTAAGCAAAAGACCATTCTCTGATGAGACAGGTACTAAGGTGATCTCTTATACAATATGTCTTTAAAGCCAATTTTCATCCTTTGGAGATCTATATATCACCATGGGAGCAGACCTGGAAGAGTCAACCAAAGGCATGTCAGGGTAGGGGCAAAAGAATATGTGTGGATACCCTCTGGTGTCCACACCAGGTCAAGGATATGGGCTCTGTCTTCGCAGCCACACCACATTGGTCTTAGCTCAAGCAGTAGCAGCCAGTCTGTTTGCAGCTGGAAAAGCAAAGTGCCATCAACAACATTTACATAGTCCACACACACCCCTGAGCTGATTAGGTGTGAAATAGGGATGGGAAATTGCTTGTAAGTGTCCAGAATTCTTGGCTCCAACTAGACCCATCCAGGGCATTTTCATCTGTGTGCCATACCTAACTCCACCGAAACAGAAGTAAGGTAAAACAGAAAGGAAGTTCTGTGGTGCTACATGGTCATCTGCAGTTTGGGGTGGTGTGTTGGAGCCCTCTTTCTACAGCTAGAAAATACTGAAGGCATTCTAGAAAAGGGATGTTGAAAGAAAGCACTGGGCAACAGTCCTGCAAAGTGTGTATTCAAACTGTGTTTCACTTTTGTTTTCCTTCTCTGTTGCTGTCTTACACCTACACTCCTGACCTGACTATATATTTGTGTTTTACTGTTAAGACTGAGTAAGGGAGAGGAAAGAGATCAAATGTAGAGCTTTCTGCCACATGTGAATCAGAATAAAACGGGATATGGAGGGAGCTTTGTGATAATCCACACCCCAGGCATGGTTAGCAAATGTAGGAGTTCCTAGAGGAGCTGTTGTGTGTGTGTCTCTGTGTGTGTTACTTGGGGAAGCAGGTAGGGCCACGCACACTGTGGGTGAAGTACAGTGTCACAGAGAGCTACAGCATGTGGGAAAACAAGGTTTTTGATTTCAACCTTTTCCCTGGTCCCACCAACAAAACAATAGGCCGTGAGTGCACCGACGTGTGAGCCAAGTCCTCACGCTGTTGGCAACCAAGTTTGGGAGTTTAATACTATATGGATAACTTTAAAACCATCTCTGTAATGACTTGACTGCTATAGTGTTTCTCCACATCTTCCACATCCTCACCAGGAGGAGCAGATCCTGCCCAGGCTGAGCTCCATCACAGAATGCCTTGAAGCAGGAAAAGGATCCATAAACCTTGTCCTCACCCAGCAATAAAGTACCAGGCTCCAGCAACTGCCCACACATAGCTTCTACCCATAGATAAGCCAAAGAAAGGTACGTTTTATGCCTTGAAAAAGTCTGCCCAGGCAGTCATTGCAGATGTGGTAGGAAGATGGAGGAATATATTTGGCTGGACAGGGCCAACAGGGACTTCATAAACATAGGACCCTAAGGGTGACCCTGCATTAGTAGTGCATTGCATGGCTGTGTGCTAGGTAAACTTCATTTCTTGGTCTTTCAAAAAAAAAGGGATAAGCAGAATGCATACAACAGTTGCTGGGAAGGGAAAGAAAGGGTTTCCCTCAGTGCTGTCCTTTTTAAGCAGTGATGTTTATATCCAGTGATGTTCAACAGGTATCACTAGCAGGGGACTAAAATCACAATTCCCCCCCCCAACAGAGACTGCCTCATGAACTAACCCAGAGCCTAATGTTAGGCACACAAAATAGTACCCTGCTGAACTTGTGTGCTTCTTCCTATTGAACTCATACCACATATAACCTGGTCAAACTAAACTATGACATCAGAGCTGTTGTCTGCAACACCCCAGTGGACAGGAGTGGGTAGCTTCAAATCCTAGAAATTATTTTCATAAACACTTCAAGCCTGAAAGAGCTAGCCTTCAGGCAGGGTTACAAAATGAAGATTACATGCATGCATACATATAGAAGATTTATTTTTTATTTTCAGGGATAAAGAGTAAGTCATTCAGCCATCTATCCAGCCACTGTGGTTCGAGAGGGAAGAGCCAAAAAAGACTGGAAAGCAGATTTATCTTGTGTTACTGATGGTGGGTTGGACTGATTGAAGAAAAGTTAGTCCCCTATTAACATAAGGGATGACTGCTGGTATGTTACCTCCCTGTGTGTTGGTCTGACTGTTTTCCAAAGCTAATGCCAATGGGAAGACTGAGGGAAAGGTATTTCAGTCTCGTGATGCTAGTTGCTTCAGCTTAGATTAACTACAGCAGGTAGAGGTCTAGATGTGGAAACTCTGGACGAGGGGTCTACCTCCCACCTAGTTTCTCTGCTTCTGCATACAATTCTTTACAGACCATTTTCTAACACTCTTCAGTCCACTTGCAGTGGTCTGCCGTGCTGAGACATTCTTGTCTCAGCAGGTAGACTACCCTAAACCTCATCACTTACCTGGTGTAATGGGTATCTACTGTTGGCCATGGAACGTGGAGCTAGACCTATGGGCTAGTCCCATTTGGGCATGGTTCTCTTTTTAGGAATTGTTTTTATTGTATTAAAGAAAAAGGCAAAAAAAAAATCTCAATTTTGAAAGAGTTTTGGCTTTTGAAAACTGGAATCTGTTGTTAAGAACAGAAAAACCTGTTCCTGGTTAAAAGTGGAAATGTTTTCCTGACCGTGTCTTCTCTAAAACCATTCATTTGATTTTAATTTTTAACAGAAACAAAAACAAGCTATGAGGCTGTTGTGGGCCTGGTCATGTGAGAATCAGTGATGGTGTTGTGCTTGAATTCAGCACAGTATGAAAGTAGGGTTAAGTGAATTGACTCCAACCAAATGTCCATCAGCACAGTAACCTGTTTTGGATCGTAGCCAACATGATTCTTCACAAAACTGTATAAGAAAACTTGAACCACGCAGTGGTCAAAGTCCTTGGGCTTCTGACAAGAAATAGCTTTCCAGAATTGTAGAGCAGTTGGGGGGAATCCTAAAAGGTACCTGATTCAATATAAAGCTGGCTCCATCCCATTTGGAACAGAAAAATCCAAAGTACGTGGGCAATTGCTTCATGAAGTGCTGTTCAAAGACCTGGTATTCAAGGATACTCTGGAAACAGGAAAGGGGAGGGTGTTCAAACACAAACATACGGAGCCAAACAATACTTGTCAAGAGAAATGAGGAAAGGGAAAAAGCAGAATTAATATTGTTAGCCAGAAAGTTAACAAGTCCTGAGTGATGAAACAGATGATGATTTGTTTCCTATAGCACAGTGTCTCATGGTTAGAGTCTTGCGTATCTACTAAAGTGTGAGTTCAGATTAAAACAAATCTCCTGAAATTAGGGACTTTGTATTATCTCGCGCCTCTGTAGACCCTTTAGTGCCTAATATGGGGCAAGTCCACGTTTTCTCTTGGTAAAGCACTCATAGATTCTCTTTCCCTTCCCTAACCACATTTTTTTCATCATAACTGTAGCAACCTTAAAGCTCCCTGCCTTCTGTCAAACTTGACAGTAGTTAATCAAAGGATTCAAAAAGTATTGCAAGAAGAAGAGTGCATAAGCATGCAGACGGCGTAGACATGACACAATCAATATTAGTGCCTGGAGATTCCCAGTACGATAACATGTCTGTTATACTGAAGTCCTGAAGTAGCAACTTTATGCCATCCACCAGCACTCTTAATTGTACAGGGGATTCTGATTGCCAAACTCATTTTTTTGGCCATCTGGCAACAGCTGTAAGAAAGCCCAAAGAACAAAGATCTGTGGGATTTGAGCAGTTTGTAACTTCCTCAGCAGAGTGCTTCCAAAGATTTTTGGCAGATAAATCCAGGTATGTTTCTACCAGACAGTGTCAGGACTACGCGGGCTGAGTGAGCTGAGAACTGGCATGAGTATAATCACGTCAGCTCAAAGTTCATCCAAAGCTGACCTGCCTTGCGCTGCCTGCTGTGGTCACGGTAGCAGGGCTCGGAGGTCTCATGAGGATTTGTTCAGTGCTTCCTTGCACTAGGCAAACACTTACATATCTGACTATAAACCATTTCTACACGCCAGAGATTATTTTAAAGACCGACGCACATCATCAAAACTCTTCTACGGACTCTGTAAAGGAGCTTTGAAGCAGGTGGATGATCTTCATCTGGAATAACTATGCCGGGACAAGGCTTTAGCACAGGAACTGTTTCCACAACCGGATTCGCCTTCCCTAATGCAGCTTGTTTGGTGTGGGAATTGACAGCTGATCTTTACAGTGGCACTTCCCTAACGAAGGCACCTCCGTGCTGTGAAAATTTTCTTGGCAGAACTGTTAATACAGATGTGACTTCAGCTACTTAGACCCTAACAGGTCTGGCTGGGTCGTGGTGCTGAGAAACCTTACTGGCTCCAAGGCTGCTACATCTGTACAGGCAGTTCTGACAAGCAGAGTTATTACACGTGGTTCCAGCTACAGGATTACTGTATTATACTGTGCTCTGCCTCTTAACATGTTAATAAGAATTTTATTGTGCCTTTCTGGTGTAATAACCTCGCCATTAAGTGGTGCAAGGATTTAAAGTTATTATCTTTATCTTGGAACTATTGTAAAAAGAACGATGAGACTTTCTTATGCTGTACTTCAGGAGAACAGACTGAAATTCTGAGCACTCCTGGGAGTTGCTACCTTATAGACCAGACAAAGTGACTCCCTGTCCCCTCTAGAAGCCTTGGTACTTCTAGGAAGGACCAAAGCTCCTGGCCTCCCTTACAGCTCTCATAAGGCAATGCTGCAAGAGCAGATGAGATAAACGGAGGCTGCCGCTGAGGGCCAGGCTGAAGGTGCACCCGGAACATTCCCCAGAGCATGCACAAAACTCAGAGAGCACCCTTAGATGATCCCTGAAGCAGTCCCAGTCTGGTCACCTTCAGGTTTGACTGAAGAGCATTCGTGTGGACAGACAGTCCAGCAAATCTGGCTTTGAGCTTAGCTTTGAATCCACCCCTGAATAACTGTGTGGTTGCAACTATCGGTTCCTAGATCATGAGCTGATATTTTATGTGTTTTCCTGAAAGTGTCTTCTCAAAAGCGATTCATTGGATTTTAATTTTTAAGAGAAATAAAAACAAGTTAAGAGGCTGTTGTGGGCCTGGTCATGTGAGAATCACTGACCAGAGAATCTGAACACATCTTGCAAAGCTCCATAGAAACTTTGGTAACTAGTCCAGCAATGTAATGGAGCTCGACCATATTCTGGGATCCTCCCATGGTTTTGCATGCTTGCTTAATTGTTTGTTTTTTTCCATCAATATTTCCTTGCGTAGGTAGAATTTGCAGTTCCATTATTGTAGTTCCTGGTTGAATTAAGACCCAAGAAAACTAATCATATCCAAATATCTGGGCGTGATTTCTTTTTCTATTCATAAGTCATTACTAGTTTCTTCTGCTGGCTTTCTGAGGTAGCAGATTTTACGGAAGCTCCCAGTGCTAATGGAGTACAGGAGTGATGCAGGGAAAAGGCAGTGAAATGCTCTGTGATGGTGGTCTATTTTTCCTGTTTTACAGATCTATCAAGATTTTCACGTGGACTTAACCTCCCCCATCCTTTAGTGAACTCAAGCCTCTCTTTGAGGCTTTTGCTACGATTTGTTAGTTGACTTTTCTAGCTTAAAACCCATCATGGGTTTGCAAGCCACAGGTTGAAAATCCTAGCCTTGGAAAGCTTAACAGAGCCTTCTTGAGTTTGACCCGAAGCTCTTTGACCTCAGTCATGAGAGTCACTGACTCAGTGTGGGCTTCGGATCAAACCTTGAAAAGTCTGTAGCTTTTTACCAACCGACCGTCCTCTGTGTCCCTATTCTCCCTCCTCTCTCCTGTGTTTGTTGTTCCTTCTTTCCACCCCAGCAGATGTTTTCCAGGCAACAGTGCAGGGTCTTGCTTCACTTGGAGCCGGAGCCAAGCTCTCATGGTCTTGCACTAATTAATACCAATGGGAGTGGCACCTCGGAACAATCTGAAGCAGAGAACTAGGGAAGTGCCCTTCCTGGCCCCGCGCTCCCTTCTCCCTAAGTTACCAAAAGGCATAAATAACAAAAGAGAAAATAAAGCCCAGACAAACTACTACAGCAGGGAGAGACCGAGCGAGCCTCCGTTTTGTTCACATTGGCTTGCAGAGTATCTCGATGAGCCTTCATGGAAATGAAATTTAGGATTTGCATTTTTTTCTGGCTGAACCTTTAAGGGTGGGCATCTCCTTTGTGCGTCCCATTGCTCACTCTTTCTGCTTACTAATACCCTAATCAGAGCCCATTTTTCAGTGGCATCTTTCTTTCAGCTACTAAAGTTCTGCTTCTGGGTGGGATTTCTTTGCCTGATGCCAAAGTACTGGGCTCCAGCAGAGCAAGACCTCCTCCATCTCCTTTGGGACTGTTAAATATGCTGTAAAAGAACAAAACTGTATATGCCAATAGAAGCATCTGTATTTATTACTCAAGATATTTCAATATGTTTCCATTAACACTTTCTTTCTTTTTACTTTTTATCTACCTGCCCCCCACCCCAAGACAAGGGTTTCTTGCAACAAAACTGAAGATTTTTTTCCTGAAGGAAAACTGGTTTAGATCAAATAAGATCCTCCTATATTTCAGTTGAAAACCTTTATTTTTTGTATTCTTATTTGCTTTTCACTTGCATCTTTCTTACAGAGAAACTGCAAGTAGTTTTCTAAACACCACTTGTGTTTCTAAACACCACTTTCAAGTGCTGGCCACTTGAAACAGAACCTGAAAAAATGCAAAATAAAAGGTTGATCTTTGAAAAAAATATGTTTCATTTCTTTAAACATCTAACTTTATTTCTCTCAAAAGACTAGAGTTTGTTTTGTACATCCCTTTGTGTTGTAACTGAGAAATCTTCTTATATATGATTTAGTGGAGTGGATTTATTCTTCCTGCAGCAGAACTAGGAGTTTCTTTTCCTTTAGTTAACGTTAAAGAGCCAAGATATTCCCTCAGACTGGAAAAGAAATTAATGCAGTCGTCCCTCCTGATCTCTGTTTGTCTTCTACCAATCTACTGGTGCTTTCCCGTAGTCCAGGGGAATGAATCATCACAACAGCAGAATGGTCTTCAAGACCAACCTTCTCTCACCTCCTTCAAGTCACAGCTAGAATTGTAGGAAGCCAAAGAGATCAAAATGTGTACAGTCCCCTAGGAAATATGGGGGAAAAATAGACCACTTTTAAAGTCAGCAGCACAAAACAGAGCAGTTGGGTTTTATGTGCCTCACTACCCAGGACCTGGCAGTCTGAAGGACCAGGCACCCACTTCTGCTGAGCCAGGTGCATCCATCCTGCAGCACAGTGAGGCTTAAACTCATTTCTATAGACCAGGGTTAAATATTATATCCAGTTGCTGTTTATACCTTGGCGATGTCAAGCAGAAACTGCAGTTTAAATTCTATGGTAACAAATTTTATTTTTGTTCACTTAAAAAGGAAGTTAGAAGTAACTTTATACATTATTTTGGGGGTGTGAAAAAAGGTTATATCAGGGTTTTAAAAAGCTTTGAAATAGCTTTTCAATGAACTTGAAAAACATTGCCAATCATCAGTTTGGTTTTTATTGTACAAAACATAAAAAACTTGCATGACCAAAGATGAAAATATTTATTTTGGCTATTTTTTTTCCCCTTTTCAAAAGAGAGAAGCAAACTTTAGTCAGTTCATTATGTTGCCCCAAGAATTGTCCTACAGCAGCATTTTCAACTTTAATTTGAAATATTTCAATCATTACAATTACAATCCTTTATATGTGCTTCCCTACTATCTTTCATTAATACTACATCTAAGTAAATGATCAGGTAAAGAGTACAACTTGGGAAAAGCAAGACAGATTTAAAATGGCACCACTAGAGCTTTGCTAGCCTTCAGTTTGCTATTAGAAAAAGAACTCTGATACCTAAAGTAAAAATCATCATATTCTTTACTTTCCAAACCCTTGATATGCTTCCTTCTCTTCTCTTGCTGAAAATTAGTCTTGAATAAAATAAGGAACAGTGGAATGCAGTATTTTTGTTCAGGTTTTTTTTTTTTTGACAATGAACTAAAAAAAATCATAACATTTCCCACTGTTTTCTTCCGTTTCCTCCCTCTTTTGTTATCAGAGGGTAATAAAGGGTAAAAAATTTTAAAACCCCCACAACTTCACACCAAAACAATATCTTTTTTTTCCATATAGTGCAAAATCTGAAAATTTTTAAAGACAATTTCCCATTAAGTCAAATGTTTTATTTTGTGTGAAGCCTCTGTCAGGAAAGGTCCACTGCTTTGCAAGTGGGGCAGAACGGAGGAGTCTCAGCCACCTTCTCTTAAGGTCAAGAGGATCCTTCTGTGACTTCGCTGGGCTTTAGCTCAAACCCCACAGACTTCATCCAAAGCCTATTGGAATCAGTAGAAAGAATCCTATTGACTTTGATGGGCACTGGATCACATCTTATATGAATGACTGAAAAACTCTTCCAGATGAGAATTTCAGCTCGGCACTGCCTAAGCATCCAAACTGGGAAAACTATGTTTGCTGGAATGTTGCTTTAGGGAAATCAAATAAGAAAAGAAATTACTAAGCTTCCATCAAAATTAAAATCGCCCTTTAGAAAACAAAAAAATAAACCTCACCATCTGTGACTCTCTCATTTTACACAACATTTTTATTAAAAGCAGCCGGGTGCTTCCTTTCCCTTGGACTAGTTTAAGCAAGAAGAAGATGTTTATTTAACATTCATAATTTGTTTAGAGCTAGCAAATGAAATACCTTGTTGTGCATGAGTTATTAGCTCATTGCAGAATTGCTGTGTTTAAATGAGCCCTTGACGTTGATTCATCTAAGTATGTGTCTCCTAAATGAGAATCATATGCATGGTGAAACCAGACCTTGGCATTTCATCAGGGTGTGATTTGGGAACACAGGCTTGAAACTCTCCATCTTATTAAAACAAATGGGGCAGGGGGGCGGGGAGAGATTTTGCACAATTTTTAAAAAAATTGTTCATTTGGTAGCATATTGGTGCTGTAGTATTTTAATGCCATAAGAAAGTTACTGATTCACTGACCCTTGCAGTAGTCATTTGGTGCTAATCTTTTTTAGCCACTTGACTTGAAGAATCAGTACAGGAAACTGACTGCTAATATTGTGTATGAGAGGCCAAGGAAAGCATGTAAAAAGGAGTGTGTGAATTGGCCAAAGTTGGCTAATGTCACTTCTACTTCTATATAAAGGCAGGTCAAATTGTTTGGCTTTCCATTCAAATAGCTGCAGGCCTCAGGCTTCAGTTGTGAGGAAGTTTCTAAAAATTCCCAACATCATACCTGCTTGCTCATATGCTCAGTGAAGATGACTCATTTCCATGGCTCATTTTGCTCTGTGGGATTTCAAAAGCATTTTACAGATCAGTGAGCCAGGTGCACTGGTGGGCTACACCACCCTTGCATTAATCTGGAAACCAAAGCAGCCGTATCCTGAATAACCTTCCACTCCACCCAGGTGAAGTGCTCCACTGGAGTGACTAAAGTTAATGAGCATGTAACAAGAAACGGGATCCTTGACATACATAGTTGTAATCAGCAGCTAAACGTGCAGAACTCTCCAGGGTGGAATAACACTCATATAGTTTTCATCTTCCACCTCTAGGATGATTCCTTCACCAACTTCTCTGCTCAGTGTTTCTTTCTTCATCTGACCAGCCTCATGACTTTAGCTGCTCTTAAAAGTTTTCTTCTTTGAGGTCTTGGCATCACCCTAAATCAGCATGTCCGTGGGCACCTCCAGCCATCCCTACTTTACCAAGAAAACAGCAGGTCTCTTTACGGGTGATGCCCGTCTAGTGTTCTGGTAGAAACACACCGTGCTGCATACGGCTTTTTTGGTTAAGAATCTCCCGTCCTCATCCAGAGCTTCACTTACTGTTTTTCTTTATCCATTGTGACCTACAACTAATTTGAATCAGTCCTGAGCTTTCCAAGACTTTTCTAGACTAGATTCCTGAGATAAAATATAGTCAATTTTGGTCTCAGTTACATGAGGGTAAAATTCAAATGTTATGCCAGGAACATAAGTGGAATTATACACCCTGAATACACAGGGTGTTGCTTGGTGACACAAATGTCAATTCTGAACTTTACTGCTCTGTTTTTGAGTGAACATATCTTGAAGCAGACGAATTCTCTTCTACCCTCACTTACTCCATTCTGCTTCAGAGTGTTTCCTTGTAAATAGACCATTAAACCTCATCAAACTAATTCAGAAAATAGAAGAGCCCTGTCTCTGTTCTTAGGGCTGTACTAAAATGAACTTGTTTTATTTTTCCAAGATGTGGAGAAAACATTTTTATCACTTTTTTCCTTCACATTTTGTTGCCTTTTAGGTCACAGATGCCCTAAAATGATATAATATTTGTATTTATTATGCACTTCTCTTCCCCAGTAAAGTTAAATGGCAATATAAATATGATGTGATTTTTTGAGTAGCAGCCTCACAAACTTGGCAAATACTCTCCATGCACCCCCCCCCAGAACTTCTGTGTCTTCGGCGCTGTTACAGAGGACTTATTTCGACCACCCCCTTCCCAATCTCTCTTTAATTCTTTATTCTATTATTCCTTAACCCAAGACTAAATGAAAAGTCACAGGTTTAATGTTTTGGTTTTTTTTTTTCCTTGTGCAATAATTGGAAGGACCAGCAGTCATCTCCCTGTTCCTCGAATATCTCTTTTTTGAGAATTTGAATCTTAATTTTCCACATTGTTGAAACACAGTTACTTTAAATTACACAGGGAAGCTGGTTTGGCTTAAAGCCTAGACCCTTAAGTTGTTATTCATCTCTAGATGAATACACTTTATGGGTGTATTTCATTTGCCTAATCATAATTTTTTAGTGTCATCTAGTCACTGTAGAGTCTCCTGCTGCAAAAGAACATGAATCTTCTGTAGACTCTGTTTCATATCTACACGTGAGGACATCCAGAAAAGCTAAGGGCATGTAAAATGGCATCAGATGCCTATGGGTGAGCTTCTGCATCTTACCCTGCAGTACAGATATCTTCAGCCTGCAGCACATTCATCTTTGTAAGACATAGACGTTTCAGTCCCCTTACACCTGATGGAGATCTATACCTCTAACAAGTGGCTCACAAACAGGCGTCTATTGCCATTTGAAACTCTTCGTAAGGTTGAAACCCAAATGACCTTTAGGTGCCCCTCCAGAATGGTATGGTTGCCTTGAAGACCCTGTGTCATATCTGCCAGCCCTGTGAGCAAGTCTCAGATATCATAGGGCATCTCAAATTCCATGAAACATCTATGTATGGGTGGCTCAATCGACCCTTCATTAATGCAGCCAGTGGAGCTGGGAAAGTGATTGATCTGACCAGTATAGATGGTGATGAGATGAATTGCTCCTTGAGATATAGTAGCTTTATTGACCAGGGGTGTGACTCAGTTGCCCAAATGTAGAGGTCTCATGGTATCTCAGACAGCTACTGGCACCAAGGGTCTCACCCTTGATCCCTACTGACAGCAGTGGGCATGTGGCCAACCCACTCCCTTGTAGGCACTGAGGTTGAACTAAGCTACGCTGAATGTGCTGCCGTTAGCTGTCCCCAGTGAATACAGAGTTATGAAGTGTTCTGCACTTTTGGAGAATCAAGGGGTAGAGACAGGAACTTTGATACAGACCTATCTTACCCTGAGTAAATAAACACTTGTGTTTCAGCCTGAAGTCAGCTTACTCCTGTAAAGTGGTAATCTCAGTGGGCTCAAGGGGACTGTCCACAACACGAGGCATTCGTCTGCGTCAGTGAGAGTCTCCACACATGGTGATGCACCGTTTGACTGAGGAGACAAAGCCCCAGCTCTGCTTTTGTTAGGTACCTTTTCAAAGGACCCGTGGAAGTGTTGCCCATCACTCAATTAAGGTGAGATTCTCCTTGCCTAACTTTGACCACCTAACTTTTATATACCTAGTCTAAACTAGGAGTAGAGACTCCCATTGTGCCAACAGAGAGACACAAGCATGCCTGAAGAACAACTCAGATTTTTAGATAATTACGTAAGTAATGAAGTGTCTCCTGGAGGTTATTGGGGATTACCTACTGGAGATGTTTCAATTCTATATGGCTAAGGTTAGGTGAGAAGTATTTCACTTTCCAGCTACTTTGGAGAGCCCCACGCTAAGGTTACTGGTTATAACATTCCCGACCCTTTGTCTGGGGTAGTGGGAGTCTGTTGCCTTCCTGTTGAGTCCCACCCTTTCAGTTTGGGGATGGTTTCACCCTTCATTAATTTTAAGGAAAGAGAAAGAAAGGTTGCTTTTATTATTATTATTATTATTATTTATTTTCTGTCGCTCATCTCCCTGCGTTTCCACACTCTGTCAACAAAATCTCTGCTATAATAGGCAAACAGCAGGCAGAAATACAGATTTATGGCAGCAGTATACTTGGCAAAAGCCCATTTCCTTGCATGTTCTCAAGAGCTGCATGGTTCCTACACTCCTCCAACCTCAATGTACATAACAAATTTCTTTTGTTTGTTTTTTGTCACTTTCAAGTTGAAAGACGATAACTAACAACAAATGGTGGTTTGTTTTCTGTCATAGTTACATTATTTATGTCCTGTCTGGGTCTGTAGCTTTCACCCCCTCCCCTTTTGCTTCAAGAAAGGCCTCTGATGGCCATTAATTTGATGATGTATCTGGAAGAAACTTGCCAGCGTTTGTCTCCCAATAGATTGTAATAGACTGGAATGGGCTTGGGCCATTTCCAGATAATTGGGTTTGTGGGTTTTCGTACTCAGTCTTATTTCGACAGAAGAGCTGCTTTTTACATCTGTATAAAAATAGACAAATAAAAAGAGGGAAGAAAAACATAGTGAGAATAAACAGTCACCTTTTCACGAAAAATAAAAATTTTTTACTTCCGTCAATGGTTAATCAGCTGAGTCCAAGCTTCATACATTGGCATTTGACAGGTCCCGTTGGGATAGATAGGTGCCACTGAAGGTAGAGATTGAGAGGGTGAACGAAACTAAGTGAAGAAAAAGCAGAATACAGAGAAGCGGAGTGGATCATTAGACACTCTCACGCACATGAATGCCTAAACCTATCTCTCTTGCTTTACACATCACATATATCAATGTAATTAAAAACAACACCCTATTACCTGCAGCACCAACTATAGTCTATTTCTTCAATCAGTGGGATTTTTTAGGCCTGTTTTAAAACAAACAAACAAACAAAATGTTACACCATAGGCGTGGGATTCAGCATTTCAGTTAACATATATACATACAGTTGCTTAATTAAGTGTATCCCTTCTGGCTCAGCTTCCAGTCCTGATTGGTACTGGTCTCCCACAGGTCCAGTGCCAGATCTTTATTCCACATATGAATATTTCAGATCTCCTGCAGCACCTCAGATATCAGTAAAGGTGTCTTCAGATAGAGATCATGAACGACCAAGCTCCCATGGTAAGACAGTGGTGATCTAGTCAGAGGAGCCCAGAAAGCCACTGATCTCACCACTACTGGACATCCTCTGAAGAGGGAGATGAATCTCTCTTTAGACTTCATTAATTAGATCTCCATTCACTTCTTTTATGATCTTAAGAGAGAGACAGAGATTATCCTGAAGGTCAAATCATCTCATCTGTCTCCAATGTGTAGGAACAAATTATAATCCACATACAGTTGCTTCTTTCCATTTGATACGGAGGAATTTTAGACAATAAGGCTATGCGTGGTGTGATGCAATATCTTTTATTAGATTAATTGCTAGGGGTTGGAAAAAAAAATCACCTTTTAGGCACAGAAGCTCTTCTTCCAAACCCAAAGAGGAGATTATCTCCTCCTTTTCAGCTGGGAGCATGGTGTGACCCAGTGGATTGTGACTAGGGAGTGAGGAAATAAAACCAACCAATATATGCCCTGGTGAGTTAAATGGCTCCAACAAAGAAGTTAGGCTGGGTTGGTTTATATAACTCAATCCACTGCAGGCTCAGAGGGGCCATAACTGATGTGCAGAAATGCAACAGGAGGCAAACACAAACCAAGAGAGAGCAGTGGCACCAATATAACCACCCAGAGCTCAGAGTCGGGGAGATGTTTCCTCTGATATCAACGGGGGGGGGGGAAATCCTTTGGGATATTAAGGCCACACTTAATTGGCTTACGAAGGCATTAGTAACCTGTCCCTGTCTGCAATAGTCTCGAGGCCTGAGGAGGGCTCTTCCAGTCTTTTGTTCCTTTACAAGGCAAAAAAAGGAGCTGTATTAGTGTAATGTTTATACTAAGAGTAAGGAGTGGGTGGGGTTCTTTCTATAGGATATGGTTATGAGTATCATTAACAGCATTTATCAGATGGCTAATGGAACATGATGATTTCATTGCCTAGAGTGAGCAATATACTTGTCTCTAAGTATAAACACAAAAAACCACTTAAAGATTGAGACTTTTCTCCAGACCTCTTTGAAATATTTCCATAAAAATTCAGCAGGATTCCCTTCAGCCCCTTCTTCCTCAGTCTTGTCCTTGATACAGAGATACTTGAGGTAGGAAGCAGATGTCCATCCTGATATCTCACTGCTGTCCCACTAGCAAGCACAAACTCAAATGCAGGAACCACCTGCCAAGGAAAAAACTAACCCACACATGACTTACTATGTACACAAGAGAACGAAACCATTTAAAATGTTTAAATGCACAACATTCTGTTTGAACACAAGAATTTTTTTTTTTTCACTGTAGTAGTTGTTGAATAGAGGTTGCCCAAAGAGGTTGTGAAGTCTTCATCCTTGCAGATATTAAAAAATCAGCTGAACTCTGTCCTGGGCAACCTGCTGTATCTGACGCTGTTTTGAAGAGTGAGATTGGACTTGGGGATCTCCAGCAGTCCCTGCCAAACTCGAAGACTCTGATATGTGAACCTATTAAAAGATTTAAAGGCGGTTTCACTGCACAGAAATTTTTTGCTGTGCCAACAGGCACAGAAGCAGTGGAAGAGGGTAGCAACTTCTTGTTAATAAATTACTAGTGATTTCTGGGACAATGAGGTTCACTAGGCAGTATTTGACTAAAAATACTAATTTCAGTCATATTTACTGCTTAGATGTTGCCATGTAAAAGCCAATTCTTTTTTGACCTGGATGTGATTGCTACTATTCATGATTTCCCCTCAAGTTATTATGTGGTTAAACCAATGAACATTTCACATTTTTTAAATGTGATTTTTTTCAGCTGGATTTTCATAGGAGTCCTATAGAAAACATTTAACCATTTTTTCCTAGAGAAATCTGATTATTTTATTATAATAACACTTTTTATGGCAATATTTTATTATTTTGGATGATCTGTTCTGCATGTGGAGATATATATTGTTTGCGAGAGCAGAATGGTATGTATAAAACTGAGTACAATTTTAAAGCAATGTCTGTTGGATTTCAGCTATCATGTAGCTAAAATCTCATGTGGAAATATATCCCTTTAAGATTCAAGCCCACCCAGGAAGAATGAGGCTTTGGTATGGGTCACACAGACCAAAGACAAGTGCCACCCAATGGGAGGTAACTGTCGAAAAAACGGCAAGAGGGATCTTCCCACCCAAATCAGTTCCTGCCTTTTAATTAAAATCTTCTCAGAAGGTGAGGTATGTGGAGTAGTAGCAGTGCTGGTAGAGGTCCCAGAGAGCAGCAGGTCAAGGCAAGGCGGACAGTGGTCTGATTCCCAAAAGCTCTTTCGAGAAGATTTTATGCCCTGATGTGATAGATATTGCTATGGGTACAAGGTATAGTCAATCCTCCTCAACTGACCTTGGTTCAACTGGGTTCACCTCCTCCTCGTCCTTCTGCCAGTTTTCCTGGGATGCTGGGGATGAGGTGAGAGTGCAGAGGAGACCATCTCCTGCTACACACATACCCTACTTGTACCAAGCCTGATTTCACCCAGACCCAAGGCCTTCCTGTAAAAGAAGCAATAATAACAGGGTTATGTCATGCATCGGCTGGTTAACCTCAGGAACAGGCTGCGTGTCTGTACAGAGGCTGAGATATTAAACAAATCATTTTGTGCTTTAACCCTCCATATAGACACTGCCACGGGGATATTTCTGTCTTCTCTCTTGCTCCCCACATCAGCAGGCTGTATTTTATTTTCGTTTGTACCACCGAGGCACCGTGACCTGAGAGAGGTTCGGTAAACACGATACTTTGGAGCTCCGTGGACAGCATCCAGGTTAATCCCTGCACTCCACGTGGGGGAAGACAAGACCAAGAATTGAAGCACAGAATAACCGAAGGGTCGGCAGCAGCTGAGCCGCTGTATTTGTCTTATGGTCTCAGCCTGATTTTTGAGGGAGGCTCTCGACCTCTGGGAAAGGATGCGATGGGAGTCACTGGGGGCAAAGCCACGCTTTTTGGCTCAGTGCTGCGCGCTTCCCTGGGGGAGTGCTGGGGGTGATCCGGCCCATGCTGTGCAGTTCAGGAGGGGCTGGGACAATGTGCTCCAAGGAGCCTGGCCACAAGCAGCCCTTGGGCAGAAAGGCTCAGCGTAGACCGCTGAAACCATAATGAGGGGCCTGAATCAAAACCATGGCAGGTCCTTCTCCAAGCCCACATTGGCACCCCTGCCGTGTAGCTCTGGCCTGGCTCTCCCTGAACCCAAAAGACCTTTAGGAATAAAAAAATCTTTTTTATGTTCTTTTCTTTTTTTCTTCTTTTTTTCTTTTTTTTTTCTCTTCTTTCTGGGTTTTGGGTTTTTTTTTTTTTTTTTTTTTTAAAGGAGGACTACTTCATCTATTTCAAGGCATGAGGCTACCTCATGGGAAAAAGCTGGAGGATCATCGTCAAGACCTGCTTTTGTTATATGGTTTCACCATGTTCTTAGGCAAATCCTTAAGGACCAGATTTTCTAAAAGCAGGCATCTAAATCCCCTCTCTTAATTAGAAAGATGCTAAAATGGCTAAGATCTGTTAGTTTCTGTACAAAAACATAGAAATACAAAGGACTGTCTGCTTCAAAAATCACCTCATTGAGATCTTCATCCTTAACTGGCCTCACACACTAGTTTCATGAGACTTAAGGATCTGAATACAGCAGAAAATCCAGGCTCCAGGTTAACCTCTGTTAGAAAAGGGAATAACATTTTTCTCACCTTTTATGCTGTTTGTTAAAATGTCCCTGTGATATCAAACTGCTGAAGTGTGAGACGTCATATAAAAATACCTATATAGCCCTTCACATCTCAAAAAGTTATTGGAAAGACAATTCGTAGAAGCTTTTTTCTCCACTAACACCAACGCAGTGGTCTAAGTACATTCAGAGTCAGCACTGGGAAATAATTCACAAAGCAAGAGCCAGGAGGGAGCCTGAGGGTTGTGGCAGGTTTGAGACTGGCCTGTTAATGAGCAGGAGCTTTTCCCATGGCATGTGCAATACCTTGGGCTGGTGCAAGAAGTTCACACACTTGTTATGACAGATGCTCAGCTCCACAGCCGGCGCTGATAGAAATTACATCACCCTTTCAACCACACCCACCGGCAGGGGAACGGAAAGTCAGATAAATCTTTCTGGACACGGCTCCTTAGGAAACAGACCCATCTGCCAGCCCCCTTTCTTGGGGTTTCTGATGCTGTTATCTTGGACGCTTTCTTTCCTGGCTGGATAGCCACAGGAAGCATTTAGTAAGTGGGTAATAATAGTTTCATGTTAATAGGAAATAGCAGGCTTGGAAGTGGCCATATGTCTGAGAACTAAGAAGGACCCCACAGCTTTCTGAGCATGTGTGGGAATCCCACAAGCCTTTGAAGCTCATCCAAAACACACAGCCTGTTTAATTCTTATATAATTGCCAGTGTCAATAGTCAGCGGGTATCATTTTGTCATATATTGTTTTAATCTGGGAGCAATAGTGTCTGACAGAGAAGCACGGCGCTAAGTAGCAGAGAGAGGAGGGAGGGAACAGAGCACGGCACTCATCGTCGGAGGATACCGTCTTTGTGTGCTGTGGGCCAGAAAAGACAGCAATCTGATTAAAAGTAAGGAGGGGGGAAGGAAAAGGGCACACAGGACAGAGGCAGACAGGGCTGAAGCAAATCCCAGGCACATTTTGAGTTAGCCGCGCTGTCTGCAGGGCTCTTCCTGCTCCTTTGCTGGTGAATTGCCAAAGTGGTGGTGGTGGAGCCAGAGGGGAAGGATGTCTTGGCATGCAAAGGAGACAGTGTCTCTTTTTGTATGACTCCTCTTTGCTTCAGTGAAAGTCCCGCTGAGTTTCCACCATGGCTGGTTCCAAGACTGCTATTTCCTATTAGCATGACACTATTATTACTCTCGTACTAATGCCGGCCAGGAAAGGTCAGTAGGACTCCAAGTAGCCTTGGAGCAAGATTATCAGAAGAGTTATAAAACCAGCAGAGTGTAGACAATACAGAGGAAAGAGACTTATATGCTGTCCTTCAAGGAGTTAAGGACCTATTTACCCACATAAATAGAGTAAATATTTCAGCAATGAGCTGTCTGTCTCCTAGCTCATGGCTTGTATGTGGAGCCCTTCCTGCCTTTCGAAGAGCAAGTATTCCTTCCCTACACCAAAAAGAACAAAAGGTGAAACATTCTTCAGCAAAGTGGAAAATCTGTGGGCTTGGAGCACTACTTCACAGGAGGTTTCTCTTACTGAAGGTCACTGAGGTTGGGAAGGTGGTCAGCCTTTTCTGTTGAAAATACTGAACTTTACCTCGTCCATTTTAAACTTATCTATTAATTTCAAGGAGTAGAAGGGCCATCTTTTCTGTAGAAAAAAAAGGTGCTAAGATTATAGATGTGGCTTTCACACCCCCACAGGCAGAGGAGGGAGGAATCCCTCCATGCTCACAACCATTGCTCTGAGCAGAGAGCTAACGGAGGGCAGGAGTGCGAGGTGTGCAAGGAAGTTTATCAGCAGGCTTTCCCCACAGCTCTTTTTGCAGCAATCAGTCTGTTATAAAGCCACGCGATGGATCAGGATCTATGGCTGAGGCAAGGGACACCACTGATACAAATTTCACAGGCTTTTGGGTGAGAAGTTCACTGAACTAACGGGTGCTGCCAGCATATAGGTTGTGGTATGTACATCCCATACTAGAAATGGAAATCCCTTGTGGATGATTCCACATGGAACTGATTCCAGTAAGGGGATTTGAACAACCTCCAAATATAGGTGCAACCCGAAATGTGTTTTGGTGAATTAAGCATTTATGATTTAAATCTCTCTTGATTTAAACTATTTGCCTTAATTTCCCAGCAACTCTCGAAGGGAGCCGGGATATTTAATCCACACTCTGAGTCCTCTGTCAGTTTTTAACCACCCAATATACAAAACTCTTCCTATTTAATAAGTGTAAGTCAGCACATCTGGCTCAGGGTGCTCATCTGCTCATATTTGCACCCTTTTGCTGGGGATTTAAGCCTGGCTCTGATACAGAAGCCATATAAACTGAAGACCTCCTTCCACTGAAATAAAGATAAGTTCTAGTGGAAATCTTTTACATTTTTGGCAGGTTTTTTTATATTATTCAGCCCAAAGTATTGCTGATGTAATTTTAATTCTGTTTTGGGAGCCATTTTATCTTGGTCAGCTGCCATCTTCCAATCAAACTGTCTTGGATATCTCTCAGATTTCCATTGCAGCATACTTCACATCCCTCATGCTCTTTAGTATCTTGATCTGCAAGGCAGGACAGAACTGCCATCAGTCTTCCGCAGAATGAAGGCATGGACAGTTTCTGTGATTTGGCCACAATGACCCAGAAACAACCTCACAGAGCAGGGTATTGACCTGAGTCTTTGAAGTCCCAGGTTAGCACCTAGATCATTAAAGAAACCACGGTGCCCTTTTCCTGTACTTTTATACTCAATGCACAGATATGAAAACAGAAAAAGCAATTTTCAGAGACTTACCTGGGACCTTACGGTATATGAAAAATCCTAAAGCCCATGGTTATTTTGTTCTCTTACATGCGCCTCAGTCAAAACCCCCTCTTTTTGCAGACAGGACAACAATTCTGCCAGTAACTCCATGGGGAACAGAGTCATCTGCTCAGGATTGGTTCTACATTAAAGGGTATGCATGCTCCAGGGAGATCTGGGGGATGGTATTTCTTGCTTGCTTCTCCAAATCCTGAAGCCAATTTGCCAGTTGTGTTGATATTCCAGACAGTGTGATTAAATAACTGTTACCATCCTTCGTTCTACCAGATCTCTAGAAACTGCATTTATATACTCAAAAGAGTTCAAATTGACTGGATTCTCCAGATGATGTGGTTAAATAATTGTTGATATCCTAATAGGTAGCTCCTCCAGACATCATGATTAAATAATTGCTAGTGTCTTTTTTGCTGACTTCTCCAGATTCTGTGGTTAAGTAATTGTCAGCATTTTGCTTATTGAATCTGTATCAGTGCTATTGAAGTAATTACACGTTTCCTCTCCTCCTTTGGAAAATGTTATAACATGTCTCTGAAGTGAATCTCGTGGGCCTGATTGTCTCATCAAGTCTGTGTGAATTTGATGTGTCTTAGGCAAAGGATGCACGATGAAGTTACTGGGCAAGCTAAACGTGAACATGAGTTTGGCTCCTCTGTGGTGTATTTCTCTGCGCAGGCTTAACCCCCTACAAACCAAGTTGCTCACAATTCAGTGATAGCCTACGTCGTGCTGGCCACATTTAGCTCATGGCAAAATTGTACAATTTCCTTTGAAGCAGAGGATGCCATGTGAGATCACACCTTGTTTACTCTAGAATAGGTGTGTTTAGATAACAGCACTTTGCACATCTTTTCCTTGAGTATAAATAGTACTGCAATGTAAAACAGTACACAAAAATCGTGTTCCTCAGTGTAGATGGTTCCAATTTATACCAATATAAGTGACCAGCCTCTCAAAACTTGTTCCCTCTTTAACTTAGATGAAAGAAGACGGGATGAAGTACATGGAGAAATTATGTTCTCACCTCTTCTACCTCCCACCACCTTCTGCGTGCTGCTGCTAGACATCTTCCAAACTGGAGGCTGCATGGAACTGCTGCTGGTTGGCTTTGCCTACATTCCCACTTCACAGACATTCCCACAATTTTATTTCTTTTTACTAAGGATTGGTGGTAGCACCTGTAAGCTTTTTCCTGTCTTCCCTAGCACTGAGAAGCTTCATACTCAGATAGAGGAACCTCAGGCATAGGAAAACCTCAATGCTGCTTTTTTCTGAGGCATGGGCAAATGGATTTCTCATTATGAGTTAATTGAGAGGTTCATGACTATTTATTGCGAACAACAACAGTCAGATTTTATACAAATGTAGACCTTATTGTTTTAACATACGTAAATTGAGTATGTCAGATGTCTTTATAGATTATTTTTTTCAGGTATTATTCCCCTATAGTGTTGTTTCACACAAGTACTGGAATCAGTGGGAATTACACACCTGAACACCTTTAAATTGTGGATAAAAGGACAATTTTGACAACTTCTCCTACTAAAAGTCTTTCACAGAATCTGGCTCGCACATTTTGGGGTTGTCTCCCTATCCTGAGCATTGCAATATTCTGGTCTTAGGACTTCTACATTGTCAATCATGGCACATGTGATTACATGGCTCCATCCAAAGCACAGCGTAATGCATCCTCTTTGCTGAAGCAGCCTCATAGATCCTCCTTTACTAAAAAGAAAAAAGTATTTAACCATGGTGCTTAATTATCCTTTTCTGCCAATACCTGCAATCAAGATCTCATTTAATCCATACCCTCAGGGAATCCTAAAGCAGAGGAAGAGAGATGGGAAATCAGACAGATAAACTGGAATAAACAGGTTCTTGGGATAAAGGAGCAAAGAGAATACTCAGAGAAAAATTTCCTTTCATACTATCTCCAGATGTGCATAAGTCCTCCACTGAAGACAAGGATTTTTCAGAGAGGAAATAAAAATAAAGTATTTTTAATAAAAAAAGGCATTATTATTTAATAATAATAATAATTTTTAAAAAAGGCAAAAGCATTTCAGTACAAGATTTCTTGATTGTTGAGAGATTTTCAAATCTGGTAGCCCAGGAGAGATGAGCTCCCTGGCTCCAGCTCTGGACAGTGACGAACCTGAGCATGTATTTTCAGTAGGCACACACATAAACACATATCTACATGTACACATACACGGCTGGCCACGTGGATCAGCGCAGGCGGAAACACTCACACAAACGTAAACAGCACCGACAAACTTCTTGTGCTTTGCATTTTCTCGCTGGGGTAGGGCACTTCATTGCCCCAGGTGATGGATAAATCAGTTCCCGTTGCTATCCCAGGTCCTCAATAGCCAGGACAGGCAGCGCAAATTGCACCTGAAGTAGGAACCGTAAATGGCCTCTGTTCCTGGCTGTGCTGAGTAACCATGTGTTGAGTAGGTGTGTTTACGTGATTTCCCACAGCATAACGTTTCCACCCCATCAAACCCACTGCCCTTGTGTGACCACTCTACGGTACAAGTGGTTTGTGAAAGCTCTGGTGGCTGTAGGGCTGTCCTTCTCCTGGTTCCCTGCTTCAACCCATGTTTCTGGATGTCTGCAAAGGTGTTTTTTTCATTTCAAGTTGTCATCCCAGACCTCTCCATGGACTTCCCCTCAGCCCTTGACCTACAGCATAAGGATACAGATACACATATGGTTATAGGTACAGGTATAGATGTAGGCATGTATACTTCCTGTATAACTTCAATCAAACAATACAGAAGGATGTTTAAATTTTTATTTTTACTGTTTCTATCCCACCAACATATTAGCGGATTTAACACCCGACTGGAAGCCAGTCCTTTCTCAGTAAGACATCCTATGACTACTTGGGGATGCTGAGTACAGGCATAAGTGCCAGCTATTTCTTTACATTCTCCCCTCCCTCACAACAACCTTATTGCCTACATCTCGCTGGGAGCCAACAAGAAGGCATCTGACATATTTTTGACACTGATAGGGCAATCTGATACCACCACAAACAGTTCTGGCCAGGTCCACCACTGGGTAGTTTCAGCACAGTAAAAGTAGAAGGGTCACATGGACTGTTCCGAAATGAATACAGCTAGTGGAAGGGGTGCAGGGTAAGGTATTTCAGGTGAAAGGAGAAAATTCCACCTCTTCATCAGCTCCATGGCTACTTGTCTCCATCACCGTTAAAGGGGGAATAGAGTTTGCCAGCCCTGAATAGTATGTGTTCTGAATCGTGCATTGCTTTTTTGACTTTAAACAACGCTATTGTCACTACAACTGAACCATATGCCCGTAGTTTGAATATAGCCCCTACAATCCCAGTGAACCAATCCTTTCCTTCATAAATGATGACTGTTGACAGCTTCCTTGCCCTGAACTGTGTGGTAAGGTAAATTTACGAAAGCTTTGACTGTGAGATCCCATGGTAATATGTGACCCTTTCAGGTACATGGTGGAAATCTTCCCAGGCAGCTTTTTCTCTCCTTCACAGTGTCAGCTTTCCCTGCCTCATTAACTCTGCATTTTTATTTATCTGTTTATTTTGGCCTGAGTATTTTTCCCTCTGGTTTTTGTGTGTGTAATAATAGCTTAAACCTCCATATGACCAAGCTATGATTATTCTAATTATTATTCATCTGTGTATAGTGACACAGATGTTTTTACAATGGGTGCTTTATACAGATCTCAGAAAAAAATAGTGGTATACAGAAGGTCCATAAGTGTTTCTGGCATGTTGGGAAAATTAATTTCATACCTTGGGAGGGGACAGGGAAACAAATACATATATTGAGAGAGTTAATTGCTTTAGGGTCCAAAGCTTTCAGGGGGGGGAGGCGGGAGAGGAAGATACTGAAAGTAAATGAGCAATGATTTGATATGAGCAGTGAAAGTGCTCGATCCCAACAACTGAACCCATTGACACTAAAGAGCCCAAGACCCCTCAGGGAATGGGGAGGTCAGCTGGAGAGTGAAGTTCAAAGGACTGCTGATCCTTTGCTGCAGGTCCAGTACCCCTATGAGCCACGGCTACCAGACTTGAGTTTGCTAGGACTTGACCTTTGTGACATTTTGACAGGAGAATGGATCACAGGCGATGGTGAGCTTTTTTAAGGGTCATTATTAATAGATTTTATTGTCTGACAAAAAGGATAAAATGGAAAATGTGCTGCAAAAGATGGAAAAAAAACATAGCTTATCTAAGAAATTTGAGGCAAGCGTGGACACTGGCTGCAAAAGCCTGAAGAAATGTACCTATGTGGAGAGCAAGAGAGAGAGTACACAAATGAGAAAAGCTCTGCTGGGGTCAGTCCTAAAGCATGTAAAGTCTAAATGCTGATCCCAGATACTTTGCATTCAATTCTCAGGGTAGGTTTCATCTCACAGACCTAGACACCTATATTTAGTGCCTGTATCCATTTTTTTATCTGAGGGATTTAGGACCTGATTCAGTTGCCTTAATGTAGGCATCTAAAGCCATTTCATCTGAAATATGAAATAGGGTGTAGAGGAGACCCATTCCTTTCTGGATCAGGATATCCATATCATGATGAAACCATAGCTATAATGGCATGAAATGCTTATTTTAAAACAGCTGAATCAAGTCCTAGGCATAGTTTGTGAAATCTGAAGAGTCGTTCAGCTGACCAAGTACAGGGATCTTATTTTATTGACTAGATCTCCACTGACCTTAGATCCTTCAGCTCTCATTTAGACAGAAAACTAAACACTGAATAGTAGGTGTGTTAATCAATGAGCTAAATTGTGCCCTCAGTTTTGTTCATAAGTAGAACAGCAATGTCACTTTTCTTCTAATATATCCAACACTCTTGTGGTTTCAGAATTACATTAGAGGACACAGCTAGCAATTATGAATAGCTGAAAATATGTTGCCTGAAATTTATTTCCCCTGGTGTTGAACAGCTTTACAAACATGATCAATAAAAATATTTGGTAAAAGGAACATTTCTGGACAAGCTAAAAGAGAAAACAGAGTATGGTTACTTTGGAGGAGTGGGAAGGACACAATATCTTAGAAATATGACTTCCTGTGAAGATTTTTTTCAACACCAGGGAGCACAGAATGGGTCCTTGAAGAACACATTAGTTAAAGAAAATTAAGACTGAAAGGTCAGGGACTAGAAAGAGAAGTAATTCTGAAATTAATTTAGGCATAGAAACTGGTTAGCTGGTCCCTTCTCATATGAGCATCATGATAGTCCAAACCACCATTAGATAGGAACCCTGTGCCGATGCCAACAACTGAACCTGTTTATTCCCATTTCGTTACTGTAAAAAATGAACAACTTCTTGGAACATTCTTCCCCATTCAGTCAGGCTCATATTCATTTGAATAATTGAAGACATCTGTATCTGAGTAGAAACCTGGGTTAAAAAGCAGCTGCTGACACACAGGAATCTGTATGCCTATTTGAGATGCTCCAGAGTGTCCAAGACATGCAAAAGGAGGTGGTGGATAGGACAGAGGAGACCTTCAGGCTCTAGAATGACAACTAGAAGGAAGGATGCTCAAGGGCAGGGCAAAGGGCCATGTGTAGACAACTGAATCATGCCCCTAATGAAATGAAACTCAGGCTCACATTACCTCCTACTAAAGTAGGTATCTCCCATTAAAGAGGCCCAAAGGTGACCTTTTCTTTCATTACCTCTCATGAGAGCTTATGATCACTAGGTCAGATGGTGAGATCTGTATTGCAGGTGTCTAAAATGAGGTGAGATGGTTCTCAGCCTCTTTCTCTTCACATACTGAAAGAGGCTGAGCCCTTAAAAAAAACCCAAATTAACACTGTGTGCCTATAAGAGCAGAAACTATCTCGTAACGCACACATCCACAGGATGAGTGACCAGAGGCTTCTGCTGAGTGAAGAGAGGTCGATGCATTATGGAACCTGAGGAAACACAGGACATACCTGAGGACAAGTTATTTGTAGGAACCGAATCTTGCCCACCTATAGAATAGATCAGCATAAACAGAGGGAGCAGCATACATTTCTTAGGCTAGATTGAAATCACTTCACCCTGGTCTAAAGTTCCTTCAGAGGTGTCACAGTAACAGCTCAACAGCTAAACAGGATGTTTTGGTCCCCTGGGACAGAGCAAAATGTACCGTAATGGTAGTGATTGCCAGGAATTTCACATGACCATATTACCAGGAAGGGTCCAGGCATGTAGGAAATCTCCTAAGAAGTTAATGTACAAGGCCCTCTAAGGAGAATAAATCACTATTCCTGGGGCTAAAATAAAAATTAAATCCCAGGAGTGACTCAGTTCAATTCCTTAATTTGGCAAAACATGGTCAAGACATTACTGTATTTACGGAGTGATGGCCTGTCTGAAAGCTCAGAGAAGTCACTGGGGATGGATTTTATCTCACCTAACCTCAGGTGTCTGCATTGCAGACTTTTTTAATTGAACAAATTTCCTCATACTTCCTTTTAGTATTGATGCAGAGAAAGTGGTACGTTTAGGAAGTAATTCAGATACATTTTAGAGATCCAGTTTACAATGCAATTAATTGCCCCCGCAGTCCACTAACTAGATCTCCACTGACCATAAGGCAATCCCCTTTCAGGAACAGGAACCTCAGCCCATTCTTTTCTATTGTTATTTTTTATTTAACGCCATTATACCTAGTTCTGAACTCCAAGTACTGAAAAATCTAAAGCTTATAGTACTTTAGTCCATCGGTGATGGCAGGAAGGTGAGACTCTGGCTTTCTTTAACTAGTCTGTAGTTTTGGCGTAAAATTTATTTTTTCTGTATAGGTCTTCAAATAAGTAAAGGGATTTTGATAATGCTTGCAGTGTTTTAAGGTGCAATTAACACTTACCGCAAAATGCTTTGAGCTCTCTGAATAGAGGAAAGTGTGCAAATGAAAAACAGTTTTGGTATTGTCTAATTTCTGTTAATATGTCTGCAGTTACCAAGAACTCCTGATTGTAACCTAATATTCATGCAAGGTGTTCCTGTTCAGCAGCTCTCCTGTGTTATCTTCTTCATTCAGGACCCAGTTTTGGGATCAGCCTTCTCCCCAACAAGCTGTTTGGCTGGCCAAAAATATAAATAAATAAAAACCAAATTATGAAAGTGGAGGTTTGATAGCACATACAAAGGGGAATATCACACTCAAGAGTTCACCCAGGGCTTCCAAGAAAACTCATCGGGAAGGCTGCAGGTTGGTCTGATGCCATTGCTTTTCCTCTCACCAACTATGAAGGGAAGAGCAAGAACCCTCAGGTGGTTGTCCTATTATTCACCCCCAACACATTACTTATTGCAAGAGGGACGTTGTATTTCTGTGTACAAACGAACTCTGACTGCACATGCACTATTAATCTCGCGCACCCAAGAGGAGTAAGAATTTCTGTAACTAGGACTTTCAGTGAAACAAAACTCGGAAGCTTGGTGAGAAAGAGGGAAAGCTGTAGAGAGAAATGCAGACCTAAAGATTTTCGTTAAGGGGAGACAAGAAATTGGGGGAGAATGTTGAAAAAAAAAAAAGATCCTTGCACAATCATAGGAAAATAGATCAAATTACACAAACTTCTTTATGTATCCATTTTGCCTCAGACAGCACAATCCATTTGCTTTGCTGGTGATTATGATATGATGACAACTCTTCAGAGGATGGGGGTTACTGTCAAGGGCCAACAGATGCCCAAAGGAAAGAGTCCTATGTGGTTTGAAGTTTCTACTCTTTTTTGGCTGGTGTCTCTTAGCCTTCATGCCCCCTTCCCATATGGTGGTCCATAGGGAGCAGAGACAGCATCATTATCCATAGGTCCTGGGGTGGCTTGAATTGCTGATGTCCTCCAGCAAACAGCTGTTCAATGGCTTCTCCACTTCAGCCTTGCAATTTTATCCCCAAACTAAAAGGCGAACAAGAACGAATTAAACTGCTTTTCCCAGCCAGCCCTCAGGGGCTTGTTCACCGGAGTTCAACTCTCCCTTGAGCAGCTCACTGCAGCTCCAGCGTAAACTCTTCTGATCTTTCAGTAAGACCTTTTTTTTTTTCTTTTTCTTTTTCTTTTTTTAATGAAAGGTATCATGTTCCAAATTAAACACTTGGAAACTTGCCAGTAGTATTACAAGCCTGACTAAAATATGCTGAGAAAAGGGGAAGAAAATTGTTTCTTAGCAAAGAAAAAAAAAATAAAAGTCTGGTAAGAAAGTCTTTCCAGCATAGGGACTGTATGTGAAATAATTTATGAGAACTCTAAACTATTGAGAAAAATGCCTGAAAGGTTAATTTCCTTCGTGCAGCCCAGGTTAATGACTTACAGGGAATCAAGGAAGACAGTTCACTAATTTAGCTACTCCTTATGGATAAACATGTCAACTAATTACTGCAGAGTGTGGTGCAAATATCCTTGAATTCTTTGACCTGATGAAGGTGTGATTTACATGTGTTACACCAATTACTCAGTTTGTAGAAACATCATTTGTCAACACAGCTTTGATGCAAAGAAAGACAGTGACATCCAGCTGGATCCTTGGTCTCACAGTCTTATATCTCCATAGCCCAACGCCTGTGTCCCTCTGGCATTTTGTATAAATTATTTGAAGATGTGCTGAAGCAAAAAACTATCAGTCAGTCATCTCTTTGCAGAGTAAGTACTGTCTGGAAAAAAAATCAGTCACTCCCATTCTTTGTATCTCTCTTCCTCTTTTATTTCTTCATATTTAAGGGGTAGAGAGTCTGTGGAAAAGAGAGCTTGTGATACAACTCTTAAAAAACCCTCTAGCACACTAGAATTAGGACACTCCTTTGACAGGTAGAACTTCTTTGGACTAACCCTTGCTTTGACTTGATTTGGGTAATCCTTAGGAAAATCTAACCTGTGTGAGAACCAGTCCCTCCCTGCCTGCTTCAAAGGATATTTAAGCACCTTATGCAAACCCAAATGGTTCCAAGAAGATGAAGCGCACGTCTCCCAGAATAGCCTTGGGCTGTGGTTTTCAAAGTTGCGTCGTGACCCTGCTTGGGCTGGGAGACTGAAAGTGGAGTCACAATCCAGAAGCGAGCTTGCAGTGGGAAAGGGTTGAAGCTTACTGGACTTGGTGCTTTGGCATTCTTCCGTCACAAAAGTGATGGTACTCTTTTAGCATTTAAGGTAGGAAGAGTCTAAACTAATTTCACAGAAACGATGACTAATTCTGGGTCTCCCATGGCTGGAGTGAGCATTGTAACTGCTTAGTAAAGGGAAGCTCTGCCCCTCTGTCTTGTTTCTGCAGAAGGTTTATGGTTACCTATTCGATTCTGTAGCAGTGCTCCCATGAAACGTAAAGCAGTTCTTCAAAAAAGCCAAACAAAATGTTTCAGTGCTGGTATTAAAATGCTTTGATTTCTCTTTTCTGGATAAAAAAGGAGAAATATTTCAGGATGACCTTTTTTTGTTGGGGTGTTTGGTTTTTGGTGTTTTTTTTTTTTCCGATTCAACATCTGGACTGAACAACTTAAACTACTGTAGCCCTGATGTTACTATTTTCCAATGGGACTTAGGATTGCATCCTTCAGGCCGTTTGGAAAAGGCCCCCAGAACCTCACCAATGACATCAGCTTTCAATCACTCCCAACTTAGGCTCAGCGCTCCAGGTTAAATCCCTTGTACTGGGAATCCGTTTGCTTCCAAAGTCAGTAGAACTTTCAGCTCACTCTTCCTCCTTCCTCTGGCTGCAGGGGAAAGAATTTCATTCGGATCCCTGCCAAGACAGGTGTTGGTGGTTTCTCCTGTCCTGACTGTCACCAGGAGGTAAAAGCTGATTGTTTCATAAGGTGCCTCGCAGAAACCGCTTCTGGCTGGCGAACGGCGTGCCTCTGGCCACTGGTGAGCGAGGTGAGGATGTGGTTCCAGTGACCGTACTTGGTGTTTGCTACTGGAATGCTGGTTTGGTCACAAAAGCCCTACTCGAGTGGAAAGGTTGGATACTTGCTCGCAAACACACGTACAGAAACATATGTACATTCACAAAATTGGGTCAGTCCCCCTGCTCCAGCCCTGTGTGTGTTAAAATCCATTTTCGTCAGTAGTAACCCTAGTTATGCTGTCATTTCAAAGTCTGCTGTTCCATTTGGGTTATGATATGGTATCCAGGTACTTGGGGGATACAAAGTCATTCATTCCCAAATTGAAGTCACGGTCAGACTAGGGTATTTCGGGATGCAATTCTCTCGTGTGTTTCATTTTGTTTTTTTGGTTTGGTCTGGTTTTGGTGGGAGTTCTGCTGCTATATACATTTACATGGGATAGGCATTGTGTGCACATATTGGTGCGTTTTTCTAGCTGAAAAAAACCCCATATATTTATGTTTTCTATTATGTTATATACTATTGGGTACAGGAAATCAGGTTTGAGATTGGGAGAGAAAAGCGGGGAACATTAGTTGAGAATTTGGTTAGGTTTTGTGGGAAAATTATACTTCGATTCATAATTCTGATTATTTCTGATCATTTAACAGCAAGTAAGGCGGTGATTGGGAACCCTGTGCCTATACTAGTGGTGATATGGAGAGGCATTCAGGTACCTCAAATACGGTACCTAGTGACATTTGAGATATTCAGGGGTCTTCAGGAGATAGATGTGGAAATGGCAGACGGGACAGAGGACATACGGGAGAGTTGTGCCCTCCTGGAGCAGCAGCTGGAGGTCAGCCCAGATACTCCAAACATGGTATAACGTAAACCGGAGATCATAGGTGAAAAAAATTACTCTTTTTTCAAAGCTCTTAATGCTCCTTTTGAGTGTGAGTATGGCAAGCACTACAAGCCGTTTCTGCTGTTATCTTACAAGAATAGTTACTTTAAAAAGTTTTGCCATGTGTATGGAAATTGAGATATTAGCACAAGTCACAAAACAGCCCATCTAGATACAGCTGAGATAATTTATTTGTGTACGTGGACAGAAAAAACAATTTTTCACATGAAAAGTTGTTTTCTGAAGAGGAAAATAAACTTTTTGTATAGGAAAAACTGAAATAATTTTCATTTTGCATTTCTTTTTAAAAATGGTTTATTTTGAACTCTCATTAAAATATTCAGTAAAATCACACTTTATAAAGAGGTGCTGAGTTGGGAAAAACATATACTTCATTGGAATTTAAATTTTTCTTCATGTAAACTTTGTAAATACCAAATACAGTGTAACTTAAGCTGACATGAAATGCAAATCTTATATTCTAAACATGCATTTTAATGAGAATTCTCCTGAAGTTTTTATTTTTTTTAAGCAGAGGATGGCTTTGAGTGTGCATGAACTCCATAAACACTGCTTTACTGAATTAAAATGAGATAATTGCTCCAGCTGTACTGTGTTGCTTTGGGAAGTCCAGCCCTTCCCCAAAGATTACATTTGAGAAAATGTAATGCTTTAGAGACACTTAATTTCATGTACAGTCTTTTGTGTGGGAATCACAAAGCATGTTGCCTCTGTGTCGATGTAGCCTGGATCTGGTGCAATTAAATCCCTGGGTCCTCCAGAGTGTCATTCCCTGAATTGCACCAGGGGATGGAGATGAAGAACGAGATCTGGAGGGGCCAGAGAAGATTCCTGGGTCCAAGCCCAGAAGGAGTTACGGGCAGGTTGTTCTCTGCCTTGAACCAAGAAAGGTTCAGGTGTAAGCAACGGGAAGCTGATTCGAGGGATCTGTTGCCACCACAGACGCTAAAGTGGAAGTTTTGCCTGTTTGTTAGTTTTGTTTCACTTTTATTGCTTAGTAAAGTGTATGCTCATTTGTAGGACTAAACTCCTGAACTCTGAAATGTTTTATGGCCTGAGCCACTGGGGTCCTCCCATCACAATTACATTTGTTCAATTTTGCCAGAGCATGTATGTTTTTCTTTCTAAGTTTAGATTTGCAGAGACCCTGCTTTATAGACAGGTTTAAAAAAAAAAAAAATAGAGGGAGAAAAAGCAAGGACATCATGGGCTGTGACTACTTTTCTGTATATTAGGATAACATCCATAGGGCTGAAGAGAGGTTGGGAGCCCATTGTATTAGACGCACCATGAATGCCCAGTAAGAAATGGCTTTAAACGTTAAGCACAAAAGAATACGCAAGGGAGAGAGTCACTGAAAATGTCCCAAGCACAGGAAAATCTTCAGCCAAAGCTTACATCTTCTGAGACACCAAAGTCACATATCAAGCAGACATAAAGCCATAGGAAAGCTGCTTTCTTTACTTCCACTGCAAGGAAAATCATCCTAGCTTGCATGAAATGATGTACAAGCTTTTTAAAAATACTGGAAATGCCATCAGGAGAAAGCATGTTACTTTCCAAGAAATGGAAATGTGTCATATAGGAGAAACCCTGGCACTGAACATCTGGGTCTTTCAAAACTCAGTGAATTGAAAAGAATCACACAATGTGCTTCAGTGTCCCAAAATATTGTTTGGTTTTTTTTCATTAATAAAACAGTTTTGAATGGTAAAATGCCATTCTGCTATAGTTCTCAGCACCTTTTGCCTTCTCTTAAATTATCTGAGAATGAATTTTAAGATGGGAGGACACACAGACACAGTGTATCCGCAGAAGTTTTGCTCACTTGAGAAAGCAGAATAAAATTCTGCAATGTAAAAATGACGAGTCACTCTGAATTGAGCAAAACATATATTTTTACTTTGTGAGTCATCAAAATAGCTAATAAATTCCTTTTTTTTTAATCTAGTATTTTTTTGTTATTGCCAATGAGTTGTCAAAATGATGAAAATCAGATATTTGCCTTGTCCTTTTTCTGACTTAATTGTACAAGACAGGGACCCAGCGCACTTCTCCCGTATCCACACCAGTACCTTAACTACAAAATCAGGCTTCCACACAATGAAGTACTGAAACATCCACCACCTTCAGGCTCATTCAGAGGATACTGGAGTCAATGGGAAAAGCTCCTGTCGACTTAACAGGGCCCCTGGCTGACATTTGAGTGGAGATACTTACACCAAGCATTGTAAACACTCTTATCCACAATGAATCTCAGGTGGCTGAGCAGATTTCCAGCTGACCAACAAAAGGATTTGGTTTCCCTGTGTAGGAGAACCACATGGAAGGTGGCTTATTTTTAACAAGGGGGCCTTAAGAGCAAGCTACATTATCCTCATCTGAAATAGCTCATAAGTCCTGCCATCCCAAAAGTCCCCGTCAAGATGGGAAGAATTGCATGAATGTGTATGTCTATGTGAGCTCTTGCCAGCTTATGAAGTTCAACCCTGGAAAAAAAGAAGCTGAACCAAAAAAAAAAAAATTAAAAAAAAAAATCCAGGCTCACAGCTTTTCTTGCAACCCTTGCAGCCTGTCAGGCTATGACAGAGTTTCTGTCAACTTATGATGGAAATAAATGTCTACAGGTTGCCCCCACATTAAAAACCCCATCCCCAAGGAAAAGCATTGTAGTCCAGCTTGGCTGCAATAAATGTGTCCGAAAAGTGGAGTGATGGGTCATAAAAAGGAATGGGAGAAGGTGGTAACTCTGAAGAAGGCCTGCCTTTGCCTGAGCTGACAAGTGTGTGAGTCTGGTGTTCGAACCCCAGAAAGTTCTGGAAAAGAGATGTAAGAAATCTGGGCGAATCTGGTACACTCAGTCACCCCCCTCTGCTCCCATTGCACACAGTAACCTTTGGGTCCGTGGAGAGTTCCCAAGCATATTCCCTTATGGTACACAGACCATCGCTCATCTGATATGCAGTATATTTTTCTGCACTTTTCAAGGCTTTGCATAGATTCCCAAAACACTTCTGACTGAACTAGTTCGAGTCCAGGAGAGGGAGTGTAGCTGCTTTAGTGCCTAACATTGGTTGAACTAATACGCGTTACGTCTTAGCCAGGAAAACTCCCATAATACACTTAATCTCCTGCGTAAGATTCACATTTTCCCCTCCTGCATTCTTGTATCATTTTGTTTTGTTATGGTGACTTCATGGCATGAATAAACTTCTCAATGCTGTACCATAAGCAGGCACTGTCTTCCTTATCCAATGCTCCCGTCCCCATAGCCTGAAGCCAAGTTGAAGAACGGTATACAGTTCTCTTTTTAGGTTTTTCAGGGAACTTAACTAGGAAAAAAAAAAGTGAATTGTCAAACTATTTCAGGATAAGATGAACAGAGAAAATTTATCTAGGGGAAACAAAAAAAAAAAAAGGAAGTTTGCATTAGTACTAAGAAGCAGCTGTCCTTAATTACCCTAAATGTAAAACAAAAGTATTTGACTGTTCTGAAAACTAGATGGCCATGTTTTGACATCCATTTGTAGTAACAAGGCATTTGTACATGACACCCAAGGCAACATGAACCAATGAAAATTAATATAAAAAGATTAAACAGATAGATAGAATAAACAATATCTTTCAAGTTGACAAAAAATATTTTTCCAAAACATGTTGCTGACTTTTTGCTCATAAGATTGTTTTTTTCCCAAATGTTTGCTTTTATCTCCTAATTAAGGATGAAGAAAAAGATTTTTGAGAAGACAGCATTTTCCATGAAAACAATGGTATGGTTTTTGATTAATCTCCTAGATTCCTAAGAACTCATAGAAGGTTATTCCCAAGCAGCCACTTTTGGGACGTATGTCTCTCACCTCTGATATTTCTCTCCTCCATAGCCTGTGTAGCAGTATCATAGGAGCACTTGCCACAGACTCCTTTTTCTGCTTCCTCCTTCCACCACATGCAAGTTTCAAGTTTTATTATTGCAATAAAAATGCTTTATGTTGGCTTTTCCCAAGGACATTAAGAGCTTACATGCTGCTGCAAAATAGTCCTTTTCTCAAACGTACACTCACATCATTTGCTGAAAATGGTTGGTGGTCCTTTTCCTGACTCAGAGCACTCAGAAAACCAGAGTCAACAGGCCATTTTATGGATTCGTTTAGTGGCTAAGGAGAAGAGAAACCTGCCCCAATTTGTGTGGCCAACCTAGGCCTGAAGTGCAACTGAACACCTCTCCGTGGGGAAGGGACTCTACAGAGACCACACAGAGGATTCCCACCACGTTGGCCAAACACCAGTGCTCGGTTGGGTTGTCACCTATGGAAAGGAGGGGGTCTGACCAGTCCAGAGAGGGGATAAGGCTGCTGGGAACACAAGCTGTGAACATCTACCAGGAGTGATGTCTTTGGTGTAAACAGGGAGGGTTGTGCTTGGTAAGCAATCAGTTTTCTTCTGGTCATGTATGGTTGCAGAGGACTCCTGGACACACATGTAGTTTAACACGCAGTGTGAGTGTTAGATCCTGCTACAAAAAAAGCTGGGCTCTGACCTTCTTCAGGTCCTTTGTTGAAGAGACTAAAAGAGTCTAGGGGCTCTTTTGGTGGTCCAAAGACATAGCTGGAAATAACTGGAAGTTGAAAGAAGATGAACCGGTAGACAAAGGTCCTGGTGGGACCTTTGGGAAAGCTGTGGGTTTAATGTTCTTAGGATTAGATCCACCAAAAGAGTCTCTGCCTCAATGCTGATAGTTGAGGTAGCCATCTAATTGGTATGCAACAATTATATCCCTCTCTAGACTGAATTCTCAGTTCAACCTTCAAAAGCATTGAGGAATTCATGGAGAAGTGGATGGTCCTTTCCCACTATCCTTATCCTTTCCAGAAGAACATGTGCGCCTCCCCAGGCATTTAACTGCTGGCCAGACTGAGCTGCCCAGATATTTGTGCACAAGGTGCAAATTAGATATTTTGGACTGGGATCCAAAAGGTGACATTATGGGCTGACTTTAGCGAGCCCATTTCTCAAAAAAAAAAAAAAAAAAAAAAAGACAAATAAAGAAATGAAGAATTAGCAACAGTGAGCATTATTTTTAGACCTTGTCCAATTCCTTCTTCTCTCCCTGCCTTTTTTTCCAACAGTGCAGCTTTAGGGTGATGTCCTTGAAGGCTGGAAGGTTTCATATCATCCCCTTCCCACAGATTGTAGAAAAATTACCTTCAAGTCCTTTTGCAAAACCAGAAGAAGGGGAGGTGGGGGGAGGCAGAGGGCAGGTTTCTCACTTCCTGGCAAGTGCCTTGTGCCTTGGGTTATGAGCGCTGTGGTGGACCCCCATGTTAGTCAGAGCCTGGAGACAGATCAGACCATGCCTTTTTTGAATAAAGCATGTCAAAAGACAAGAGATCCAATCTCAACAGCTAGATTTCTAATACACGTCATTGATGTAACGCATTAAACAGTGAAATTCGGGTCGGCGTGAGACATTAAATGAAAAGATTTGCAAGCGAGTCCTCCCCACTGTGCCTTTCAGAGACTTGTGGGAGGTCCTTTTGCCTCTGTATTGCTTTCCCACCACCTCCTGTCACTTCCTGCATGAACTTCATCCCCTCTGAATCCCAAAGAAAGTCCCCTTTTTCCATCACTTCTGAGGATTCATTGTGGCTTTGCTCCCTGCCAGAGGCAAGCCTCCAGCTCGTCTCAGGAAATGTCCCAGCCTATCCTCGTGCCCTGGGCTCCTAGCCAGATGCCTCTCTCCCTCTCTGTTTGCTCCCTGTTCTCCAGAAGCTTTTCCCAACTGAGCCAGCTCAGGTATTTTCAGGAAAGAAATAATTTCTTCCTCCTCCAATAAGGCTCTGCCTGACACAGAGAGCAGCCAGGAAAAGGCAGATTGCTCCTTTCTGGCCATCCGCAGTCTTCTCATGAAATATGCTTTAAACCATGTGTCAAACTATGCCATCATCCTACATAGAAGTGCAACTAACCTCTTCCGCCCTTCCCTCAAAAAAGCCCTTCTCACTCTCCTTCTTTCCTGTTATAAAGTCAACTGCCATGTCCCTGGCTGGTATGAAGACCTATTTCATAGGAAGATAGAATAAAAGAGTCATAGAATCATAGAATGATTTGGATTGAAAGGTAAAGGTCATCTAGTCCAACCCCCCTGCCATGGACAGGGAAATATTTCATTAGTTCAGGTTGCTCAAAGCCCTGTCCTTTTGGCTGACACTTGACCTTGAACATTTCCAATGATGGGGCATCCACAACTTCTCTGGTCAACGTCTTCCAGTGTCTCACCACCCTCATTATAAACAAAGTTCTTCCTTATGTCCAATCTAAACCTACTCTCTTTCAGTTTAAAACTGTTGCCCCTTGTCCTGTCACTACAGGCCTTGGTAAAAAGTCTTTCTCCATCTTTCTTGTAACCCACCTTTATATATTAAAATGTCGCAATAAGGTCTCCTCGGAGCCTTCTCTTCTCCAGGCTGAACAACCCCAACTCTTAACGATATTGTCCGGAGGAATGTTGTAAGGATGAATGAGGTGCCCTCATGGCAGGCTGAATGTGGCCAGAGAGGTACTATGTAGAGAAAATAGGAAGCAGGTAAAAGAAACTGCCAGGTTAATTATCAAGGGGAATTCTAACCTCTCTTAGTCTCAGTTTCTCCTCACATTTTCTTCCAAGGAGAGCAGTGGAAGTCTGGCTGTCAGAAGGATTTCACACCTTTGGAGTAAGCACTGGCAATTCAACAGTAAGTAATAATCCTGAAGTCGTACCTATGACATAAGCGGGGCATGATTGAAAGCTGTTTATGTCTGTTGGCTTGATTATGCCCCACCTGATGCCAAATCCTTGCCACTGACTGACTCAGGCACTTGCATGGGGCTTGAACTATTTTTTCTGCCAGACGTTTTCTATGTGGCATGGTACCTTTTGAGTTGTTTCTAGGATGTCTTTCAAACATCCCCGCTGTCCGTGTCCGGTTGCTAAAGAAAACTCCCTCTGCTGAGTTTTCTCCCTCTATAACCATCCCAACATATCCCACATGCCCACTGTCATACATGGATGTCCTGTGGTGAGCAGCCATGCAGTCCTGGGGATAGCCCTCTTCTTGCACTGAGCACCTACAAGTGTAGGAAAAGGAGTCTAAAATCTGAAGTGTTGAGCAGGAAGGGCTACTGTATATGTGTGAGGTACAGACCTGACTGTAGAGGAGACACAGGAGCTAGCAGAGTATCACTCTAACTGCCTGGCATTTTACATTTTGATTTCTTTGCGTCAACTGAAATCCAACCTGCTTTGAAATAACTTGGTCCCACCACTCCTTCCAAGATCTTGGGTGCTCGTTCCAGCAATATACCTACTGCTCACATTACCTCTTGTCTAGATCAGCTGTGGGGAAGCAGGGCATCCATCTAGCTGAAAATTGATTTCTTCTTTCTTGACAGAGTTAGCTTTCACTTGGATTAGTTCCCTGCTCTGACTCAGTGTCCATGCAATGATGTGAACCCTAAATAAAAGAGGCAGCAGGACTGTGAAGGGAGAGGTATGAGAGAGAAGGTAGCACTGTCTGTTTGTGAGTAGTGTGGCAATGCCATCCTAAACTGGCTGA
This sequence comes from Leptodon cayanensis, assembly GCA_027564655.1. Lineage (NCBI taxonomy): Eukaryota > Metazoa > Chordata > Aves > Accipitriformes > Accipitridae > Leptodon > Leptodon cayanensis. Next base: position 43,240,794 of record JANXJC010000077.1, on the reverse strand, counting down.
ATAAAATGAAACATTTACAGGGATGATCCACCACTGCTTTACTTTTCTTTTGTGCCACAGCCATACTAATGAAACCAACAGAGCCATGGGGCAAATGTATTCAAGGGAACGGGCTCAGAAGACACAAAAAGTAGGTGATGGGGATTCTTGTTGTGTATGGACTGAAAATGTCATTTTTCTTTTCCTAGAGAGATGTAGTAATTATTCACAGATCTAGTCACGGACAGCAAACAGGTGGAAATGCTTTCTTTTAGTCCGAGGATCAGATAAATCTGTATGACAAGGACTTGGGAAAGATGAGGAAAGGTTTGCTGTCCAAAGACAGGTCAGACTCATCAATAGGCTATGAACCCTTGCGTGCTAACTAGGCTTGGAAATACATCGAACCAACTAAACCTTCCTGGCTGGCAGTGTTCACACTGTCCGTGGGTATCGATGGGTCCTCCTGTTACATTTTGCTCCCCCGATGATTTTCCCAGAGTCGGTCAGTGGGTTCACTGAACTAAAATCCTCTCCCCCTCCACGGTTCGGGTATTTCTTCCTGGCATGGCTACATGATTGCTCATTGCCAATGACTCAGTGCTGGCAGGAGGGGAAGGGACTTCCTGAAAAACAGATTGCACATGTACAGAGTTACACAAGTTGCCCACAGAAACCTTTGCTGCCTGGCATCCTGGTCAGGGTTAGGAGTCCAGAAAGGGAGGAGGGAGGAAAATGCCGGCTATTAGCAGACATGTTCCTGGAGCTGGCCTTGGTGGAGAAAAAGGGAAAAAAAAAAAAAGACATCTGTCTTCCCACCATCAAAAGGTATGTGTGTGGTATAAGCAAATGGCGACATGGTAGGGAGTGAGGTCAGAAGGAAGGAAAAGATGAGGAGTGTGATTGTGTCAGAGAAAAGGCCAAGAAGGACGGTTGCCATCGTGTCTGGATATGGGTCTAGGAAATGACAGGGATATGCATCATATTTAGAGAGGGTTGGGGTAGAAGGTACATGTTGAACTCAGTCCCCCACCATCTCAGGCAACTGTGCATGGATACAACACCAAACACAACAGTTCTGATTGGAAAAGGGCATACAGAAATAAAAAAAGATCAGCTGAACATCCTCTTAACAAACACCTATGTTCCCTTAACCATACATACGACTCTTCTTTAGTATTCACAGATTCTTTGGGAATCTTTTATCGTATATATGCAGATATCATTGCCACCTCTCAGTCACAAAGTTCAAGTTTTCTGTAAAACTTCTGCAAAATTTAAACTATGTGCAAGCACCATTTCTCTGCCTGGTGACTTCCTAATACAGAATTTAATTGCTGAATATATAGGAGCTAGCTTTTATCAAATCTGGAAAGCAAGCTGGAGACATACAGATAGGTGGTTAATATTGGGCAGCTTTCACTGCCACTCTTCAAGTGACTTGTTTTAGTTTGTCCCGTGACAACAGGTCTTCTTTCCTTGGCTGTTGATTGGCATGCAGCTGCCCTCAAAGTATTGCTGCATAAGTATATCTGGATCCTACATAAAGGTATCACCATGCAGTGACCACAGTGGTCTCAAAGGAACTATTCCTGACCCAGGTGACCTCTGAAACTGGGCTCACACACTGACAAATACCCAAGAGCCTTCTTGCCTTCATAAAAAGGCCTCTGGATTCCTGTACTTGGCTTATCTCGAATCAGCTCCCGGTCTTGGCATTGGCTGCTGGGTGAGGTTGCCTTGAGCAAATCATTCAGCCATCTCCCTCCAGCTATACAGCAAGGATAATCCCTGTGCTCACACAGCGTAATGTGAAACTCAATTAATTAATGCTCAGAAAGCATTTTGGCATCCTCACAGTACACAAGCATGAAGTGTTATAGATTACTATGATTAACATGGGCCCTAGCTTTCAATGTGTTCATGCAAATCTATTTTAGGGAAATATTTTAAGAACCATTTAATCACTTGATTTTTTAGGTTTACACTGGGTGGTCAAAAGAGGCAAAACAAACATTTTGCTCATTTTTAAGTTGTGAGGGGGTTTTGTCTTTTGGGGTTTTTGTTTTGTTTTGTTTTGTTTTGTTTTGAACAGTGCTGCCGTGCCAGAAAGTGACACAAGTTTTGTTATAGCAATATGAAAATGTTCGGCTACAGCTGAGAAAAGACAATGTCTTTAAAAGATCTTGAAATACAGTTGTATCCCTTCTCCTTTGCTTCGACACCACAATGCTAAGTCCTCACCTATTGGCCTGTGAAGTGTGAATTCATGATGCGTGACACTGGTATTATTATTATATTTGCTTGGCTGAAGGGGACTTGACATGGAAAAACACAACAAGCCCAAAATATCTTGCCATGACAGGTATTGAGTTTCTTTTGCAAACATGGGGAGGGAGGGAGCAAACCAACTCGTAACTCACAATAAGTATTTCAGACAAAGCCAAAAGCAGTTTTGGGGTGTGTGATTTTCCGATTCATTTTCACACTTGCCAGTTAAAAAGACAAGAGGTTAAATGGATATTTTGAACTGGATCCTCGGGTAACACTGATCTTTGCAGGTCCTCTGAAATGAAAATACCGCATCAATTTATGCCTATTTCTAGTCTGGTTCTGTCAATTAATTTCTGCCTGGGTCAGCCCAGAGACAAAGCAGACGTAGCAGATTTCCATGAGGAAGATATCTGCAAAGGTTTGTGGGTCTGGGACAGAATATGAGATTTTAAATTACATTCACTGGGGAGCAATTAATGTGCTTTACTGCTCTATCTTCCTTTTTTTTTCTGAAACATTGTAATGTTATTAATATTCTAAATTTCTTGTGGAAATAAAAAAATATATATTATAGCTTGATGTTGCTCTGCTGATGAACAGTTCCTTCGATTCATGGTCTACCTGTTGTTCATCAGCCAGATTTAAAATCAGTCCTTCAGGAACTTCTAGCATATCAATTTCCCCTGAATCTAGATACCAAGTCAAAATTTTTGTCTGTCCAGGCAGGTTAATGCAAGGACGGTCCTAACAATGGAAGGAAAAAAAAAAATCTATTGCATTTATATTTCAGGCCATATAACCAAACCAGACTGTGACTTGGAAACTGTGTCTGTGGGGGAAATAAAGGACAGCAGGGGCTCATGGTGTGAACAGTCCTACTCAAGATGAAGAGACCCTTCACAAGACAGAGGTGAAGGTTTACTTAGTGCTGAAAAATATTTTATTTTTTTTTCCCTAGGATCTTGGCCTTTCTTTCTGAAATGCAAGGTTTCAGGCAGCAGAAATACCTGTCATTTCCACGCTGTGCACACAACACGGACAGACCTTAGCCTTGGAATTACCCAGCAGTTCACTAGTCAATGCAGAAAAACTAGCGTGCAGGGTGTTGAGAACTACAGCTAGCATCGACAAGCATCAAATTACTAAGAAATCCCCATACTCTTCAAAATAAGAGGAAGCAAGGAGCAAACTGAATCTCAGGAAGATGTTTCTGAATTGCAACATCTCCCGGGACTCCTCATGGAGTGGTATCTTCTGTCCTCATCCTCTCTCCCTCAGGCATAATCTAGCCTGAGGAGGGAAGTTCATAGAGGAAGAAGGAAACAAAAAAGCATCTAATTTGCTTCTCTGCTAGGGATAAACAAAAAATAAAGCACTCCAGCTGTGAGGGACTGGAATCAGTAGGGAGACTGGACTTGAATTTCCTTGGAAAAAGTTTACAGCTGCTGCCAAGTAGGTTTCAAGCATTTCAGATTATTATCCCAGAAGCTTAGTAGACCAAATTGAATTTCTCAGCAGAAATGAAAAACCTACAAAGGTGAAAAAGAACCAGCCTCTATAGCTTGTGCTAAACCCCCAGGTCTTGTACTGGAAAATGGCGTAGCTATGCCCCTACAACAAGGTGAATCTAGCACTGAGTCCTCTTAGCTCTGAGCTTTCCTCCCTGCACTGCCTGCCCCTAGCCCACCTGAAGCTCAGATTCAAAGATTACACTGATACTAATAAATAAAACAGGCAAGACACAGGTTTCTAACCCCAAAGGTAAGTGGAACGGTCTGTCTCGTGTCCATAAGTCTAAACTCCCTTCCACCCCAAAGCAGCATGACCTAATCTAAATTACCTATGGTAAACTACATACCTCTGCCCTCCACCCCAACAAAAAAGAAACCAGCAAAACTCTATAGCTCTAAGTACTGTATTCTTCCTCCTACCCAAGCAACAAGAGCTGGGATCTAACTCCTACGTTATTGTTATTTAAAGCCTGTTGTATAACTCCAACACATCAAAATCCAGACCCTGATCAAAATCCACAACCTGTAAGCTCATCTCTCCATACAGCCCACAGTCTTGCCTTGTAATACAGAGGATCATCCATTTCATACTGAAGTGAAATCCTTCCTTGTCCTTTCCTGGTGACCGTTGCTTCATTCACTTTTTAACAGGCCACTTTGTGGATATCAGATGTAGCATTACCACTAAAGCCCGCTGCTGCTACTTTCTTAGGTGTGGAGGGATGGGGTGCCATGGTTTAATGAGTTACCATCCATCAGCTGTGCTAGGTCACTTATGGGTTTTGTACATTCAAACGCAGAACTTAAGCCATGAGTAATAAGTGTCAGTCATAACACCATCATCACAAACTGCTCATCTTTATTAACAACAGGGGGTCTTTGGTAATGAACCCCTTATTCTAATAGACATGGATCAAAATTATCCATAATCCTTTAAGATTTTAAAGAATTATATGAGAGATGTATAGAAGCAGTGAATTTTCATAAAGAAGCTATTTTCTCAGACTCAGACCTTATTTAGTTTTCACGGCTTAAGCAGAGCAATTAGGTTTGAGTGGAAATGCTTTAACCATCTCTTCAGAGTCTACAAATTTGGGATTGCTTTTTCTATCCTTCATTGATCTAAAAAATCTAGAATAATTACATATTTCAAACCCCAAAACGTAGGGAAGAAAAGTCAATTAGGTAGGTCAAACACTTTTTTTTCCAACAATCTGGATAAAATTTGTTTCAGTTGTGACCATTTTGACAATAATTACATCTAATTTTGAGAACGCATTTTGATAATTTAATTCAATTCAAAGCTCTAGATTTCAATCAATGGAAACTGAAGTGTTTTAAAAATAATCAAACTTTTTCCAAGGAGAGAAATAAAATAGTCAAAACTCTTTGAACTTGACTTTTACCCCCAAACAAGTCTTAATTCTAAAGGATTGAAATGTTGGGGTGATTTTCAATAATAGCAACAACAAAATTACTAGCTCCTATCACTATCTGGCAGGATTTCAACCACCAGATACGAACCTGTACATTATGAAAGCACAAAATAGACTCCATTTCATGTGTGTTTCACTAATACATTTTCATGAGTTTTCGTCTTTCATATAAAAACTCTCTAATGTACAATCATCTTCCTGATGCTTATATCCCAGATGAAGGTTAATTTCTAATTGTGATGTACACAATTTTGTTTTGTGGGGAAAAAAAAAAGGTGTTAAAGTTGGCTGCAACCATTGTCTCTTGTTCTGTTTGTTATCTATTTCTGAATAAATGCATCTTATTTTAGAGTAGCTAAGAGTAAAAGGAGCAGATGTGTAAAACTATTGTATTGAAATAGAGGTGCAATAAATTAAAGTTCATTCTAAGTATATTTCACACACTAGGGATGAATTGATGTCTATGACTATTCCAGAGATCCTCTCATTTTTTATTAAGAAAAAAAAAAAACAAAAAAAAACCCCAAAAACAACAAACAAACAACTTTGGTTGGTTTACAAGCTTCATGTAGTCATAGAGATCTAGGCTCTGTATCTGCCTGGAGGTCCAGGAGTAGTCTGAAGACCAGACCAGCATGTTCTTCGTCTTTGCCCTGCACACTCCTGTGATCCTCATAGGAAGCTTGTGCCTCAAACTGACCTTCATCCAGTTTCAGACATGGGTTGCGCAGGCACTTATATCTGAGTTTTCAGAAATAGGTCTAAAGTTGGTCAGGTGCATCAGGGTGACCTACCTGCATTTTAAAATATTGTTCCTTAAAGACTGCCCTGACTATGTATCTTAGGGTCTTACAAATCCACTTGTATTCCTTCTCTATTTTTCATTTTGCAAGTAAAGGACTTTACATTGTTTCTTTTTGTCTCAATATAATCATACCCTTCAAAAGTTATTTGCTCTTTAAAAGAAAAGGATGCTTTTATGGCTATGATGAACAGGTGCAGGCTCAGGAAATCAGAGTCCAAGCTTTATTTTGACACCAATTTCCTGTCTCACCATGAGCAAATCACAAAGGACTCAGCTTGGTTTCCTAAACATAGGTGTCTTGTGATATTTGAGAAGTCACAGGATGCCCCTGCTGGTCCACTTGTTCGGAAGAGCATGGTTCTCCTACATATCCTGGGTATTGTCTCCAACCTTGTCTGTATGCCTCGAATAGCCTAGGAAGCCTGAAATGTCACTGGGCATCTATGCTTAGCAAACTGACCCAAACCTCCAAAATCTTCATTCCTGGGGTCAGCATCTACAGAGTTGCCTTCTGTTCAAACCTGTAGTCTTAAACCATAATTTCTGTCTTACTAGGTGGAGATTGATCTCCTATGGGGCTCCAGATGCTGCACAGGTGTCAGAAATTCAATAGTTTTACCAAAGAAGAATGCTTTAAAAGTTACATATTTCAATGTCACTTCTATAGACCAAAATTTGAGACCAAGCCTCTGAGGTACACACATGCATAATCCACCACATACAGCTGAAATTTTCCTCATATTGAGAGTATTAAATGTCAACAATATTGTAAATACATATAAAATTTCCTATTAATAATATATTTTATTACGTCTTTATTTCAAATAACATTCTTCCTTTTTTCAGTTCTCAAAGATTAAAGACTTATATGCATGACTGAGGCATTTATGATACAATATTTTATTTGTTCCAAACTAAAATAATTCCTTTCATGACATTGGCCAAAATATATTATTTCCATTTGTATTTTCAGGCTTTGTATCTCTACTAATTATCCAACAGTCTTATAGAGGTATCTTTCCTGTCCCCAAGACTTCATAAAAATATAGAATGGCTTTCATGGAAAGAAAATACTGAGTGCTAAAACCGGCTTTATTTCCAAGGTCCCCCCCCTGCCAAAAGAAGAACAATGTTGCAGCCGTGCAATTTAAATTAAAAACCAAAACCAAACACCTTCAGCTATGTTTAACTGGACCTGATCTGAGCAGGTGGTAGAACTAGATGACTTCCAGAGGTTACTTCCAACCTAAATTATTCTGGATTCTGTGATTCTCTGAGGTTTTCATGTTTGTTTGGTCTTGTTTTGTTTTTCTTTTTTTTCATTAGGGTCATTAGCTACAATAATAATCTTCCGAGAGAAGAGTTGAAGCATCAGTTTCCTGATGTTTTCATCTCAAGATGGTATCCTTTTCTTGAAAAAATTATTTAAGCAAGCAACATATTGAGTTCATATTTGGAGTGGAGTAGGTGTTTTATTTTTTTCCCCAACCTGTGTTATGCATAAGGTCAGACTAGAGAATCCAAGGCCAGTCTTGACTAAAATATATGAATCCTTAAAGTTTTCTGGGAAGTCTAATGTTAGTATCATAGATTGTTTGGTTACATTTATGACATCTGTTAGCTGTTTCCTACATGTGATGTCATGACTTGTAGTTATATTTTGAGTTTCAGTTGGGAACACATGTCCACCTACACAGTGTGCTCAGTTTGAAATATAGTCAGGACTAAACCATAAGTAGATGATTAGTGAGCAGGCAGCAGAATGGTTTTTTCAAATGTATTCGTGGTAAGATTCAGCTCACAGCTACGTAAATGGAGGTATCCACATGTCAAGAGGTATCTAAACTCTCATTATAAATCAGTGGAAATCAGTCAGTAAAGCCAGTATGATCCAAAGAGCTATTCAACTGACCAAATGTAGGAATGTGATTCACTGATTTAACCAGAGGCATCTACTGCCAGCTGAGATGAGCTAAGATATCCACAACATCTGCATCGGGCTGGCAGATATGAGACAGGATCTAAAGAAGACTGTGTCTTTCTCAAAAGGTGTATGGGGGCCAACCAAGATGCTTTAGAGCACATCAAATGGAATAAATTAATTAAATTGGACAAGGGAGTCAGCACCCTCATCTACACAACAGACATGTAAATTTACATATCTGTACTCAGAGCCCACCTTCTGGGTATGAGTGGCTCATTTTTATTTCATTTTAGACAACCTATTGAAAAAAACCTGCATCTCTGACATTCATCTGCCTGAAATGGCATCTAGCAGCCAGGTAAAGTGCAGCACCAGACACCTATGTAAGCACAAGTAAATCCAGGCATTACTGTTAGCTTTTCCCTGTCCCCATCAATTTAACAGGAAATCCTTTCGGTACGAATCAAGTTTGGGCAGGTCTGAGCACTTCTGAAACCCTCACCAGTTTTCCTAAATTTCCTTACAAGTCCTCACAAAGTAAAGTCCTCCCCAGGTGAACGAACAGTGTTCAGGTCATGTAAGGAACTCACGCACAGTCTTCACCAAGAGATTATAAGATGGATGGACTGTACGTCCAAACAACTCCCTTTCAATAGCTCCAGGTCATTTCTGCTTCTTACCATACAGGGTCTGAGAACCGTGCGAAGTTTTCTGTGCATGAGAAAATATTTTTTCAGGAGCTCCCAAGTACCAACATTATTGCTACTGCTCTTTTTCCGGTGATTGATGTCCAGGCATCTTCAACTAAAGGGTCTATTTCACCTCAGACCAAAATAAGTAACTAAAATTGGTCAAAGGAATTGCTGTCTGGAAGTGCCTATTTTTCCACTGGCTGCAGCACAAACCTTTGGTGACTAGCTCATGTTTACATGTCTATTTTTTTGGATGACTACTGTTAGAAGAGATGGATCCCATCCACAGTGGCCCTCAATCAGAAGGACTGATCCATGAAGACATTGTATGACTTCAGCTGTAGCTAATAAAAAAGGCCAGATTAGAAAAACAGTCCCAAAAAGTTGGCAAAGCCCGGAAAGCAGTTGCTGCTGTTTAACTTATACATTAGGCTGTTTCCTAAGTTAAGATTGAGAACAAGGGTGATTCTGATATCATTAGAAATCAGGACAATTGTCAAAATTTGAGTGGGGGGAAAAAAAATAAAACTGGCACCCTCTTTTCTAAAATAGCACTGCAAGGAGTAAAAAGCAAATTCTTCAAAATTCAGATGCCAAAACCACCAGAGAAACCAGTAACTGTGAGAGATAAATAAAAATCCCTTTGAGATGTCTGCTTTTTTCCCATCAGATAACGTAGGCCTGTAAAGTGGAAACACACAGAGGGAAAAACTAAGAGCTCATGTAAAACTTCTGTCACTCCCCCAAAGTGTTATCTCATAGAGATCCTATGAAATCAACACTCTCCAAAGCGAACATGAATTCGGAGTCAGCACTTCAGAGCCAGTACATGGGTGAGTGTCTGGCTGGATGAAGCCCCTGTCCCCGAATTCTGACAGATCATGAAGGAGAAAAAATTGTGAATATACTGAAATCAGCATCTTCCCTTCTTGTTTGGGGTTCACTGTGGTTTCTTCTCTGCCCTGCAGTATAACCGAGTCTCTCAGGACTCCACTGAATAAATGAGCAGTGATTTTCTTTATGTCCTTTCCAGCCACTGAAGCTCCCAAGATCTGAGACAAATCAGTTTTGGGGCTAGGTCTTCACTTAAATTCTCCAGAGGACTTGGTGCTCTTGACTGAACAAGCATTTTGCTTCTCTCTGAATTAGTCCCATATGGTGCTTTTGGGTAGTCCTTATAACCTTGCGCTTCATTACCCTGGGCAATATTGTAGGGAAAGCTGTAGTTAAACAGATACCAAATCCTGTCTCCTTGGTGACAATATTCAACATTTAAAAAATGAAATATAGACCTGGATGGATCCACCTGTTTCCTGGTAAAGTTAATTCTCCCAGTGGAATGGTTTAGTTTATCATTTGGGACATCCTTAGGTCTAGGAAAACTCTGTGAATATTTGTTTCAGTCCCTTTGGAGATAAAGGAACAAGGAGACATCTGCAGAGGAATTGCTAAGCCAGGGTCTGAGACAGCTGGCCATTTCAACGGAGGCGTACAAAGCCATATCTCCACGTAAAGCTTATCTTCAGCACTTCTAAAACTGTGTCTATACAATGTGACACATCTGGAAGACAAGATGGATGGTTGTACCAAATGAGTCATGGACGGCCAGCATAAATTTCAGTTTCTATCTGTGTCCTGTTCTCGATTTTGCTCCTTGCCTACAGTCCCACCAGCCCAAATTAATTCAGTTGAAACCTTCAGAACTCATCATCAGATCTCTTTTTCTCTGTCACAAATTATATCAAAAAAACACTCCGAAATGCATCTGGGTAAAACAGATCACTCTGAAATCTTACCTTTGCTTTGTTACCTCATCTAGTAGTTTCAGAACTGTTGATTTATCCCAACAAGTCCCCATCACTTCAGAATTGTTTCATAGCAAAAGAGAATGATCTCATCAAGGGGAGATGTAATTTTCCATTTCTCCAACATACCTGGAAATATCACCCAAGCTCAATTTCTGAAGCCTTCTATAGGAATGCAAAAAGAGTCATATCAGAAAACACGTGCAGCTCTTCCCACATCAACTGCTTCTATTACCCATCTTTTCCTTACCAAGTTTTTAGACTGGAGCCTCTGAAGAACGCAACCTGTGCTGACCTTCTGCTATTACTCATCGTGCTTTTGCAATCTCAGAGAAGCAAACACAAACACATCTTAAAACCAAACTCCAGCTAAGATCCAGAACAAAACTTGATCTTAAGAAAAGAATCACATCTATAAATTTCAGCCTATCACGAACATCTTTGAAGGCTGGAACATTTGGTTGCATCCTTGCCTTTTTTTTTTTTTTCTTTTTATATATTTATGGAGACACACAGAGTAGTTTATTTTTCCTTTGCATGATGACCACAGTCAGCACATTTTCTGTCTTTGAGAGAGACATCATGTCTGGATACGTTGCAGGCAGGAGAAGACCTTTGCTTGTTACATCTGTGAGCCATCCCATGCAGTTTTACATCTCCAGCTATCTCGTTTCAATTTCTATGCTCTTTTCTCACAGTTTCCTCAGGAAGAATGAAAGTTTAGTAGCACTGGTAGTTAATAACCTTTCAAATCAAGAGGTAAATGCCCAGTAGCTCTTAATCCAAAATTCAGTAAACCATTGAAAAGATGGCTGTTTGTCAGCTTTAAAGCAGGACCTCAGCACTAAAGGACCTACACTGAAGACCCTGGCTAATTCCTCTTGCATTTATTATTTAAAGAAGCACAGGGCTTGTTCCACAATCGTCTGGAAATGGTGGGAGTCTTTCCACTGATTTCAATGGGCTTTGGGTCTTGCTGTGGAAGAGTTGTGTATTCAGTGCCCTAGTTGTATTGCCAGTTAAATGTTTTATTGAATGCATCTTATTAAAACTTAACATGTTCTGTCATTGTGGACTTGTACTATTCTGTGGTTCTTTGTGTCATCATTATCAGGATTTTATAACTATAATAAACCTGAGTCTTTACTGATGTACTTCTGAGATCAAGTTGCTCCTTTCCTTGTAATTTCCCCATTTTTTAAATACATTTTTTGTTTCTTACTCTTCTGTCCAAACAGATGATTTTCTGTACTTCCTTCTGTTCTCTCTGCTTTCTGGTTCTTTACTCCCCCCATTTCTCTCTCTGGCAGTGACTTGATCACATTCATAATTAGGCTTTTTTTTTTAGACTGCTAGCCTGGTGTGAAGGGGCAATTTTGTACATGTGGATCTGATGCCCAGGGTGCAGTTCTCTGTGGTGGTGCTGTGGCAAAGCTAGGAATATTGTGAAGCAGCCATAGCAAAACTTTTAGAAAAAAAATAAAGTTTTCTTCTGAAAGTGGTGGTAGGACAATGAATTATTATCTGATCAAAAGAATTATCCCATCCTTGGTTTACCAGCACTAGGACACCGATTTTGACCAATCCCATGTTGTTCCAGTTTGCTTTGAGCCGCCAGAAGAAAAGGATTTGACTGCTGATGCTTGTCTGATGCCATCTGAACCAGCTTTCTGACGGTTGTCTTCCAGATTAATCATGTTCATCCATCCTCATTCTGGAGCCTATGTAAATCCTCAGCGAACATGAATATATATGCCCTAACCATAGCTATTTGCATCAGCTTTAGTTCTACTCAGAAATATCTTTTTTTTTTGATGCATTAAACAGAAAGGACTGAAAAAAAGAGAAACTGAGGTGTGTAGGGGAGGGGGGAAGCAGAAGAGAGCCTCAGCAAGAAAAGGAGTATATCCCTCAGAAAAGCTACGAAAGGATTTGGAAATAAGTGGAAAATGTCTTATCGATACAAGCAAAGACATGCTCTGGCATCTAGTGATGCCTTTAGGTAGACAGAAACAGCACTTTGTCTAGTCTTCTAGTAGAGAGTTTCTCCAAGGAAAATACCTGCTTCCATCAAACAGTTTTGGCCGCTACCTGGCTCAACCTGCAAGACTCTCCATTTTTTCTCATTGCTTGGCTCCCATGGGGCAACCCCTGGGAAGGAATTGCCGCTACTCACAGGTCAGTTCTCTGCGGTCACTGTCTATGCCATTTGACACTGATGCTATCACGCTGTAATTGCCAGCAGCTGAAGGCAGAAGGGAGAAATGCAAATTCGACAGAGGTTTCCAACTACTCAAAAGAAAAACAAACAAACAAACAAAAAACCCAACTAGAACCAGAGCTTTCCCAGACCTACTAATAAGTAGGTCTTATTACCTACTATTAATGAATCAATTAATAATGGCACCGTATCACATACAGAGTAAAAGCTTGACTCTCATCTTTGTGGACAAAGAGCAGGAAAAATGTTATCAACAAGCAGAAAAGAGGAATGTTGCTTAAGGTCTCACAGGACATTTGCAACAAGACGGAGGATTAAATTTGCAGTGGGAGACTGACCCCTTGGATTCATTTTTATTGCTTAAAGCCTTCTCTCGGGACAGTAGTTTTCAGTTGCTTTTGGTTTTGTCTATGTTTGTTCTTTTTTTTTTTTAATTTTGGATCTTTAAACATTTTCCATTACAGATGAAGATGTCTGCTTATTGACTGCGGGCTTGAGTTATATCGCATAGATCCCTTCCAGGTATTCAGTGGGCCACCAAGAATCTGTAAACCCCAGGCTGAAAAGCTCTAAAGTAGGATTTCCTCGCTGTATCTGCTGGTCCCTAGGGGCTACCGGGAATCCTTAGGGTATCATTCCATTTCAGTAGTGCCTTTAAAAATAGCCATTGTAGGAAGCATGAAAGTATTTGTGGAGGTAAGCCTGAGCTTTGGAAGCAGTGACGGTGCTTGGAGGCCAGGCAGCGATGACCAAGGCGAGCACAGCAGGAAGTCTTAGCTAAGCAAGAACCAATTCACACCTGTTGCCTGCAGTCTATTCACAGGAGCTAATAATAAAAAGTTTGTGTTTAAATGGAGCCCTTCATCCCTTGTGATCCCAAAGCACTCAGCAAATTACACACCCCAAAGGTCATATCAACTGGTGCTGAAATCCAGCCCGTCCTGGCCATAACAATAGGAAGGAGGAAAAGTATGTCCAAGGACAACAGGGTAAATTCCCACTTATATGAAATATGCCTGGTGCTTTTCGTGGTCCATCCGGAGCAATCAGGAATTAGGATTGTAAAGCAGTCCAAAATACTTCAGTGTATTGCAGTATGTTGATACTCCTTCCATTTAACCCTTAGAAGAAAGAAAAGAGAAGGAAAAAGAAAGAAAAGTTAAAAAGAACTAATGACACTACTTGAATTCAGTGCTATGGTTCCAGAGAGTCTACACATTTCAAATCTGTTGCTTAGCCTGTTAAGCCACCCCCTCTAACATGCCCTTTCTGTGGATTAGATGTGCTGTTTATTCATTGTTTCAAGGCAATGAAATGACTCATACTGAGTCTGTTCCCAGGAAATCTTGCCAGGTGAGGGAGGGTGACATTTACTAGGGAACCTATTAATTGGAATCTACTGTAATAATACAAACAAAACAGAAAACTCAAGTTCTTCTGCATGGTCCAAGCCTTATCTTTCCATCTCTGGGCAGCACTGCATATCTGTGAGCAAGGCACAATGAATCTGTTCCACTGTGCAACCCTGAACAATCCTCTTCCACAGATCTTGTACCTTAAATCAAGACAATAAAAGGCCAAAGGAGTTCTGAAATGGCGTATTCAATGGCCCTGGGAGGCACAGGGAGAAGACGTAACCTCTCACATTCTCCCAGTGTACCAAGCCAAGCATTTGTACCTTACAAAGTCAGCTGCACACCTTTGCTGATTGGGAACAGCGCTATCAGAAGCCAACGTACATCCGTGTAGCTCCAGCTGCTGTCAGCCAACTAAGCCATGCATGCATCCTACCACTTCTGCTTTGCAGATGGATTTCCTACGTCATCCGTGCCAAGACGTATCCGCAGAGTGACATCAGGTGGTGGCAACTGGAGATCCACCTAATATGGTTCCAAAGTGGAGAGGTGCTCTTAGGTCTGCTGGCTCTCTTCCCTTTTCTCAGTCCATGAGAATTTATCCCCCAAGTTTAGCAACTGAATATAGTGAGAAAAACAAGTCAGACATTAATTTATATGCCTGAATGGTCATTAAGATTAAAGCAGATCCAGTGAATACTCTTTTGGAGGCAATTCATTTGCTTCAATATAGGTTTTCAGTGTTATACATCCATCCATAAACTTTAGAGTACCTTACTTGGTTTCTATTTATCATTTCAGAGAGGAACGCATCCTCCACAAGTTCTGCCATCATACCTGCCTGCCCAGAAAGGTGCCTTATCTGCCCTAGGTTGTCTCAAATGCACTAGAAACCTGTCCTCAGGAACCTGCACCGTGCCTCAGTTGTTTACTTCAAGGTAAGCTGAATCACCCTTTGGACTCTGGAAACAATTCAGTTGTCCTGACATTGGAGACTCGTGTTATTAAGAATGGTCATGGTTGTCCCACTTAGCCTACAGCTTCTGCTCCAAGAGGCAGAGGGTTTCCCATAAATCCTATTTCCTATCTGTTGCCCACAGATGGATGTCTTGAATACGCTAGGGTGTCTCATAAAACATTAGGTGCTTACCTGCGGGCAGCTGAATTGAGTCTCCTGTTGACAAGATTGACTGCCTCTTCATTGACTGTGGTGGGAGGTTAGACACCAGTAATACATTTACACTCCTACATTTGGATATCTAAATTTAAGTACATCATTTTCAAGCCAAATGCCATCCCCATTTGATTTGAGAATTTGCAGTTCTAGCTATTCTTCCTGTCTTATTTTTCTGTGTTCACATATACTGATGGGCTCTGTCCAGATTCTAGGTTTAGTTGTACACCAGGAACAGCTGTAACTTCATTATTATGTGTTAAATTATTTGCTTGCTGACAAAATTGCAGTTCAGCAGAGCACCTCCGTATTTAATAATAGGGACCATCATGACAAGCTAATCTTTATAACTCTAGGCTAGAATATCTCAGAATGTGGTAGACTGGCGTAGACGATTCTGTAAACCAAATAATCTGGTGGCCTCAGTAGGAAGGTCCTATAGGGTATATGGCCTCCCATTATGGATTCCAAATCAGGACTTTGAGCCTTGGTTTGGGTGGATCCTGAAGGCTGTACCTCACCAGTAAATGATGTTCTGGTCATTCTGTCAGCTCAGGTGTGGGCAGATGCAAACAGCAGCTGCATCACTTTCTGGTTCACTCCTGGCTATGGGAGCTGACACGCTGGCAGGCAGCTACCTTGATACCCCTCCTTGAACTGGGCCTGCTAGGTGCCAAGTGTTGGGTTAATTTTGCTAAATCATAGCCATGTGGAAGTCCACCCTCTAGTTTAAGCCAGTTATTTGTCATCCTGTGTAAGAAACAGGTATATATGGGCACCTGCATGTGTCAGGCCTTCCTGTTATAAGGCTGGAGTCACAAGCTACATTTTGAAATTTTCTTTCTGTTTTGCTATACAGAGAATCTAGAAAAATAGCTAGGGTTATATAACTAAGTCATAGGCATCTGAAGTTTTCTGTTCCTAATGGAGACAAACAGGAAAAATGGTTCTGCAGTCTGGTGGAAAAACAATTAGCAGATGAGGATGCCTGCTAAGGTCAACATATCAGGCCTAATGATTTGTCTGCTCGAGAATTTAAAAAAGACATGCATTTTGTATTCTGAATGGAAGCTCATTATACAAAGAAAAAAACTTTATTTAGGTGAAAATAATATACAAATGTTTTTAAAGATTTTCAGGTCAAGAAGTTATTCATAACATGTATAACCTTATGCCTTGTATAATAGAATCTTTGGGATTTCACTTGTTACCTTGTTTTAAGCCTAATAACTTATTTGATTCATATATTCTCAACAAGAAGTTTAGTCTTGGTTCAGAAGCACAAAGACAGGGAAAACATATGCTTCTGGTAACAGCCGGTTCCAGTGGTTAATCCCTCTCCCTGTGTATCTATGCTTAATTTCTATCTTCTTCCAAGAAGGAAATAGAAATAACTACAGGTTCGTCAGATAGCAAATTACAAACCTCCATTAGTAATTTCTTACATGATGCATCATGCAAATACATTTCCAGGTTCAACAGTTTATTAGAAATATTTGCAAACTCATCCAGTGAAGACCCAGAACTACAAGGTATCATAATTGTGGCCCTTTGACCAGCTCCCTTTAAGTTTCTACAGAAGCTAAAGCTGAAGATCAAATAGAGAATGACGATAACTAAAAAATCAGTGTACCACAAGATCCAGTCTTTCCAATGCAAAAAAGTCTTATCAATTTTACCCCAATATTTGGATTGTCACAGATGCCACCAAAATGCATAACTGGAAGCAAAGGCAATGTGCAGCACAGCTAAAAATGAATGTGGTTGTACATAATTATACAGAGCATGATAGAGGGGGAGAGACACAAATCAAAGCAGAGAGGGAGCTCCCAGGCCTTTGCAGAAGGCTTAAACCAACACCATTTGCCACTGTAGAAAAAAAAAGAAGGAAAAAAAAAAAAAAAGTCCCCTTCTGCCATCCGGTAGTGAATTACAAAGCATACCAATGCTGAAAGCCAACTTCCATCTCCAACTCCACTTTGCTTCGCAGCCAAAACCACAGGGGAAAAAATACAGTCCTGCTCCCAAAGCTAAAGACTTCTTTTACTGATCCATCAGATCGTTGGGAGTTATCTGTATCTTACCTAATTTAACATGCTTGCGCCCCTGCTCCATCGCCTTGCCCTCACCTTATTCCCGAGCTGCAAGCACATTTTAGGAGAGACAGACAAGTAAAAGTGAGGGGAACCCATCCCAGACAGAACTCGGCAGAGAATAACAAGCTTTCCGGAATGAAAGTGAGACAACTTCTGCGGTCAGCAAAACCTCTACTGTCTAATGTGACTGCTCTGAATCAATCACAGCCCAGCAAGACGAAAAAAGAAGGCAGCTCTTTCGCCATAAGGCAAGTTGAGACATCAGGCTGGTCTCGGCCATGCCCTGCACAGAAACGGAGCCTTCACCTTTCCTCTGCTCTCCAGGAAGGGGTAATGTTCCTTTCGAGCAAGGGGTCAGAGATACTCCCCTAAGCTTCGTGGAGGACTAGCCCAGGGACCGTAGAGTGCCTGTGTCTGTTCTGGGAGGCACGTGGGTCTTTGCAGTCACACGGCTGGCGAAAAGATGTGTAAGATCTGCCGAATTTCGCAGGAGAGCAGGGAGAACTCACCTCCTGGAAGCTGGAGGAATCATAGGTGTGATTCACCTGAGCAAACGTGAATCGGCGCTGGAGCTGATCACCCAAGGCTCTCTTTACAAATAGGCATTTAGGGTGGGATTGGGTTGTGCAAACACAGCTGTGTACTGCGCTTTGGATATCTCCCTGCCTCAGCCATCGGTGTCCGCTCCAGAAAAGGACCAGATCTCCTGTGTGTCCTACCTGCCAGCCCTACACAGATGTCTTAAAGCCCCAGGTGGTCTCCAATGGTACTAGATGCCAATGTTTATGCAGGTGAATCATACCTTCAGAGAGCGGTTCGTCTTCCTCCCTCAAAGGTATCGAGGGGCTAATTCAGCTGAGTGCCTAATGGAATTTGAGTTGTCTGAAGAAATTTTACTTGGCCTCCAGCTGCAGCTTCAGCAACATACAAGTCTCTTGCAGTCGTTATGTCACATCTGGCAGACCTCCGCAGATGTATCAGATGCCCTCAAGCATCTCAGTTGGCTCAAGATACCCGTAGGTGTCCAACTAAATTGAGCTCTTAAAATCCTTTGCAAATGTGTAATCTTCCATTAGCTCAAAGCCTGGGCTAACAGCTTGAGATGTGGGTGTCTAAAATGAACACGTCTACTGTTAAATGTGATATGACTCAGCCTTTTTGTCCAAGGAGAGAGGATTTATCTCATGAGACTTTAGGGGTAGTGTTCAGTTCACAGACTGAGTCTCCTAAATTTAGGTTCAACATGTAGGCATCTCCCTATGCGCTGACCATGAGCTAGAGTCAGTGGAGCTCTAGTTGCCCAAACTTTGGTGTCAGGTCCAGAGCAGTCTCAATCCCAAGACACCTACATGAGGCTGAATGCGCTGCAGGAGCTATGGGAGACCTGTCTCCTTTTGGACTGATGGCAGGAGGCTTATTTGGGTACCCTATGATGCCTAAATATATCAATGTTTAGGTAACTGCCTTGGGCTCCTAACCCTGCCCTTTGTCCGTTACAGGGTGCTGAGAGCAGTACCTGTAATGCCTCAGTTGGAGAAAGAAAGGTCTGAAGGCTCCTGCCGTTAGGTAGTTACAGATACGTCAGAACTGGAATATTTTAGATAGCAATTCTGGGATGGCGTACACAGGCTCAAAAAATGGTTCATTCTGCCCCTTGATTGGAAAGGGCTGAAAGAGTTCAGCTGGGCACTTCAGCATAGCAGACATCAAATGGATCCTACATGACAATCTGCTCTGGGACATGAATACGGGGGCCTTGAAAAAGCTTCTAGCTGTGAGACTGTGGAAGTGGCAATCTTGAGATCCAGCTTGTTGAGGTCATGTCAGCCTGTTCTTTTCCTCAAAGCCACGGATGGAGTGACCAGAGCTTGTCGTTTGGGTAACTAACAAAAGGAATTGGCTCCTCCACACCTGAAACGTAAGCTGAAACAAATCTATTCTGCAACAACATGTAAGTAACATTACAGGTGATTTTCCAAAACAAATAAAGATGAAGTTTATGCTTTTTTTCCCCTACTCCTTAATGCTGTTGAAAGCAAGCCAGAGATGTATTCCACTTGCCATTTAGTAAGGAATTTGTAGAATTTTATTTTTATTTTCAAACTGGGAAATATTTCAAGGTAGGGAACACCAGTTTCGGCTCTCATAAGACACATCAGGTCTCTAATAAAATACCTTATTTAATTCTCTTCATTTTGCTTTGCTGTATACCCCTGGTCATAAGGAGGAGTTTATTTCTATAGGCCCTGTACAAATACTGAGACCTTTCTCTGCTCTCCCTTCCAAGCTCCCAGTCCAACAAATCGTTCAGGGTCCCTTGTCTGCTGTGAATGTAGATGTCAGAGGGTGAATGCTGTTCCTACCATGAGATCACTTAACGGTCAAGAGAAAAATGTCCAATGAACCTTCTACATGCACAGTCATGTAGGAATTTGGCTTTATGCCTCAACAGAATAGTTTTTCTAGAATATTGCTTTCCTATAGACTCAGGCAGGAAACTAAAATATTAGAGTTGCCAGGACTGCATCCTACATGCCACTAATTTTCTTTGGAGGCTTCCCAGCCTCAGGGAAACAAATTACCAACCTTGTGAGAACTGATGAAACTCCAGCCAACTGTAGGAAGTTACAACAGCAGCCTTCTATCAAAACGAGCTGCTTTTTTAGGGAGTGCACTAATGAGCAAGTGTCTTTAGAAGGCTGTTGAGGCTCTGTGGTTAAGCATCACTTACTTACCCTCTTGGTTTTAGCCAAAACACATCTTCGTTTGTGGAGATGCAAGAGCGGCTCTCCCAGTCTGTGCCATGGGTAAGTACTGGTGCCAGTAACATGAGCCGAGGAGTTGGCATCCCGCTCCCACATCACAGGGATTCATTTGGCTGCTGCCAAGCGAGGAAGTAGTGTGTACCCACACAGGCATGAAAGGCTTGAATTAGTAGCTCTCTGCCATACACTGAAGTAGAAAACATACTGACATTATAAGGGAAGAAGTCTCTGTGTTGCTAATGTCTCTTTCACTAAGGCTAAGCGGACAGCCAAAGAGGCTCTGGCTTTTTTCTTTCAGACTTTGATAGAAGGTGCTGGTTTGGGGAAAGAGAAGGTTTATCATCAGTGACAGACAGAGTCTGGGTGGAGTAAAATGTGTTCAAGCACCTCTTTTCTTCCCAGAGTAAATATGGGATTTTAGATGTGCTCTTGGTTGTATTTAAACTCATGTTGTCTGCCTCTAGTTCAGGACCTTAAAGTAGACAGATAGGTAGTCTTGTTAGCACAGAAAGCCCTGGGCACAATCAAGAGCTCTGTGTGTGCATGTGTTTGTGTGTTAGGAAGGAGGAAAGGTGATCAGGACAGAGGGGAAGGGAAGAAGGAGAAGAGGGGAGACAGAATCAGTGTGGCCCATGGAAAGTCTAAAGCATCACCTGCCCACACTACAGCATTCCTCCCCAAAATGCTGGCCAAGCAGCCCAGGGGTGTAGGATAATTGAAAAGCAACAGTGGGATGATCTTTAGATGAGTTTTTAATCTTTCCACAAAAGCTAATAAAATCTGAATGGCCCTCCTGAGGCCACATTTTATTGCCACAAATTCCCATTACATCCCTGGGAGAAGTAGCTCACACATTAAAGTTCCTTTTGAGTCCCTGTAAAAACAAATTCCTTCAGTCACCTCCTCACAGCTGCCAGAAACACCCATTTCCCCAGCAATTTCCCACCTTTTAGTCTCCATGCCAGAGCTCAGTAGCCACACTCGGCAAGAGAGCCACACGGCTCGCCAAAATAGAAGAGTGGTATTTGTGGCTGCCTTCCTGCAGCCTTTATGGTTACTAAAGATACATGCCATGCTATTTCTTAGGTAAATTTCTGAGTTGTCAAGTGTGTCGAGTTCTTCTGATTCAAATCTTCACAAAATGATCTGCTTTTCCTATGACTGTAATGATGATACCTCAGCACCCTGCCCGCTCGTCATTCCTCCAGCATAAAGAAATTGCTGATATATGAACCTTTGGGACTGTTTTATACTGCTTCCTCTCCTTCAATTTGTTAATGATTGGAAATGATGATTTGATTAAGGTGACCCATAATTAAGATGGACATCCAGCTGGGGCCAAAATACCTCATATATGAAAAGGAACTAAGGAACGTAGGAAAAACTGTCCCTCTGTCCTTTTTATGTCAGCTTAGATAATCCTGTGTAATTAAGGTAATAATGTACGGTTACAGAGGCGTGACTTGAATATGAAAACTCACACGTAAAATACACTTAAAATGGGGCTGGTAAGGGGCTGGGTAGCTTGGTGCGTTGTTGCGCTCATTTCTAACTATAAAATCCATAGGTGGCTTACGAATGGGTGTCAGACATTGGTTTTGTTCTCCCCTGGATCTCTTTTCTGCACAGATAACACAGACCACAACTAGTAGTAGTTGCAGCGACATGTGACATTTTCTGGTTGCATCTGTTTGCTACTCACCTTCGGGTCCCAGGAAAAACTTTGTGCACTGTCATAAACAACAGGCCTTATTTAAGATGCTCTTCATTCTCACCCACTTCGTATAGGGGAGAATATCAGTAAATAATCGTGACTTTCACCAGCAGAAGACTTTGATACCTGGAAGCAGTGATAGAAATTTAAGCGGTTATTCTCATGAATAGGTAAGACCATATTATTGGTGTTAGTGTTATTATAAATGGGCTCACTCATTCGTAATAATGAGAATAATATTGACCTACCTGAGTGTGTGGGGATTAAAAGCCTGATGTGGTATTTCTGGGAAAATTCAGGACTAGACATTGATTATCTTTAGAATTGAGTATTCAGTTCAACAGCTGATTTAATCCTGCATTATCCTCTTCTAAAAAGATTAAAGGCATTATGTATTTATATTATTCACTGTTTGCTATTAATTCCTTATATTTAATAAAGGAAAGGCAGGAAAATAGAACCAGTTATGCATAAATGTAGTCGGAGCACCAATCTGATTTTTAGGTCTAAAAATTGGTACATGAGCATTAAGATCTGATTTGCCAAGGCACAATATTTATCTACAACTGTGCAAAAGCATCATGTTGTTATCAACCCAAAAGGGGCATCTGTGTAACCTTTCTTTTCCTCACATTACCTCTCAAGGCATGGGAATGGTGTAAATGAATTGCACTTCCCAGGCATTCTGTTGCTGAGATACCAGGAACAGAAATCCAGCCTACCTCTATTTACCTCAGCTTTTAAAAAGAAAATCATATCATTTCACCAAAATGAGCAGGTTATTGAAAGTAAAAAAGAAAAAAAAATTAAAAGAGAGTTAAAATTGTGACCATAACCTTTCTCCATAGTTAGGGCTCTTTTTTTTATCACCATTGCCGTCCTATATCATTTCGAGGACAGTTCATCAATGATTGCACCATTAGTGCTGATCTTTGCCTCCCTTCATTATCTGCTCTTTACATGGTACCTATAGTAGAAAGTGTTTCTGATAAGCTTTGACCTGAAAGATCCGTCAAATACACTGTTTTAAACTTTGGGACAAGCACCCCTATGGGATGATTTATCAAACCTAAGACACGTTTATATAGGCAAGATTGACTGCACTCTTAGGGGGCACATCTCTTGATTACAAAGGAACCAAACACCACCAGCTAACCATGGACATCATAGGGGAGCTCAGTTAGAGCAATCTAGAAAAATATTTTGTAGCTAAAATACAGAATTTTATTTCAAGCTGAAACCTGTGCCTTTCTGGAGCAGTAACTGAAGACCCAACAGGAAACCTTTGGCATTTGTGATGGCACTAGTCAGCTACATTTGGGCTACTGAATCAAAGCCATGATTTCCTTGGAACTTAAATATAAACTAAGGCTGGACTCCGATGAGTAGCCATAGATCTCTAGTGCCAGTCGAAAAGCCTGAGCATATCAGAGACATCCATATGATGAAGATGACAAAGAACTTTGGGGAGAACTGCCAGTTGGAGCAGCAGCTGAAGGCCAGATGAAATCCCCCAGGGCATCTACATGCAAATCCCAAAATTAACTTTCTTTACTTATGAGGTGAACTTCTGGGTTTAGATGAAGCTAATCCTCCCCCATATGAAGCATAAAAAATCAAATCCTTTTAACCATTCTTCATCAAGTCAGACTTGGGATCTATTCTTAGCCTGGCCTTTGTGCAAACTGGTATGTTCTTATTCAGGTTTAAAAAACTTTTAGTTGGCCATGCTGCTAATCTATATGCACTATGAGTGGAACAAATATGATTCAAAGAACCTTTCAATTTTCAAAGGTCATCTTTAATCTAGACTTGATAAATATATATTTTAGAGTAGGCACATTCCTATATTATAAGTGGAGGAAGGAGAAAATAGGATAAGAAAGCATAATGGCCCAATAATGCTTGTGTAATCAAGTGGAGGGAGGCCAAATCCATTTGCATGGGAATGTCAGGCAAAGGTCCAAGGATAGAAGGGCAGTGACAAGACAATCATTTGGACAAGTGAAGATATGATACATGGTAGATGGACAACATACCATTGGGGTATAAGAAGATCAGTTTCCTGACAGCCTAGCATAGGCACATGCATGTAGGGAGAAGACTTTAAAAGCTGCTAAATTTGAAGAAGGAAAAGCAGAAGGTTAGAGGAAACATGTAAGAGTTAAGTAATACTGGGGACTTTTGAGATTAAAAAATTATTTTTCAGAGTTCTTGCATCAGAATATTAGTTATTCAGAAAAAATGGACAGGGATCGTTGAAATCAAGTTCTCTTAGGAATAAATTATTGCAAAAATCTAACAGACACATGAATTCTAACTCTGATTCATCTCAGTATGATCTTTTTATACACTTCTGATAAATTTATTGTAACACAGTACAATGATCAAACATTTTCAAGATCATTTCTGTTATCTTTCTTTTTCACGTCAAAAATGCAAATTCCACATGCAGTCACTTTGAAATAGCTTTTCGGTATTCATTTTTCAAGAGAAGCATGTTGACTATTTTCTTATTAAACGTTGTGTCAGTGTATACTTAAGCAGTGTTGAAAAGAGGCTGATGCTAAATCCTAGAAAACCATGAAGACTGCTATTGCTATTGTGGCGTGTTTAGCAGTGGAGAAGGCAATAACGTAAGTAGTCTGTGGGGAACCAGTGTCATACCAGCTCCAGGAAAAGAAAAAAACAACTGATAAAATTCAGTCAAAAGAAACTGAGGGTAAGAATGTGCCTGATATTAGCAAATATGATTTTATGGACATAACCTCAGACCAACAAAAATCAGTTTCATTCATTGAGGAAATTTCAGATTTGATGAAAGAGACCTTTGACTTAGTGCTTCATAGTCTGTTTATTATTTGAGAAATGGTTTCTCAGTAGGAGGAAAAGTGCAAGTGTTTTCCCTCTGGGATTGATACCTTTCCTTTCCAGCGACCAGACTTTTTTTTAAAGTCCAGGGAAAAATAAACAGAAAGGAAACATGATACCACTTTTCTAATCTGAAGACAGTAGCATATAAAGAAAACAAACCAACCTCCCTGCCCATAAAGGACAGGATAAGAGACCTTGGTCTTAAACTTCAGTCAAGGAGAGTCAGTTTGGAAATTAGGGGGTGGGGGCTGGATTTTGCTAATGGAATTTTTTAATCATAAAAATAGTGAAACAGCGGGGCAGATAGTAAGGAGTAGGTCTGTGGACATTTATTGATTACCAGTGCTAACTGTCCCCTTCCCAGGAGACAAAGTAAATGGTTTCTTGGGATTCCCTTGAGCCCTATTTTCTAGGATATTTTTGTTTTCATTTTAACCCACAGGAATATCAGAAAAGTAAACTCTGTATAAAGTACACAATTTGCTGGAGGACACATTTCAAAAAGCAACTGTCAAAGAGGAGCCATCATCAAATAAAGATCTTTGCAACTGAAGTTCCTGAGACTTTCACAGGCTCATGAGCTTGGAGGGCTTTCAGAAGGGATTTGAAGATAAAGTGAAACCTACCACTTAATTTAGGAGGACGACCTAGTTAATGGCAGGATGTATAACAACGGGCAGGAGGAGGCAGTTACAAGGAGTTCTGTCCTTAAACAGAGTAGATACGTCTATCTTGCCCTGGGGTACCTGAGCTATTTGTCCTGCCCATCACTTACCCAGACTAGGGTCTGCCTGCCGTACGCCTGTTCTGCACGGGATTTGGGGCATGCAGGACATCCCACTTGCAGGCTCACAGAAAATCAAGTAGGTGAGTTTGGACTCAAGGTGCCTGAAACCTGTAGCTGGGAAGTATTGCTGGCGTGAGACGGCAGCTTGTTATGACCTGATGTGTGCGAAGTCCCGCTTCTCGGTGGGAAGGCAGAGTATGTCCTTCCCCCTCTGCGTCTGGCAGGCCTGAGGTTCAGCCCTGCAAACCAAAGTCCAGCCTTCCAGGTAATTTTTGCAAGGATTTTTTTTAATATATATGATTTCACATCTCAGGCAAAGCAACTTTCTTGCCCCTGTCCTGCTGTAACCACCGAGAGCGTTACCTCAGGACATCTGCTTATAAATTTCAACAAACATAAATACCTCAGATGACATCACGTCCTCTAAAACTAGAGAGCTCCATAGAATAACAGGAGGTGAAGGGAAAAGAGAATGAGTCTGCAACAATGAGACAAAACTGGACAGGGCACTCTTCAAGAGGGTGCTGGGGCATAATATGAGGTAGCTGAAAATTGCGGAGCTGGGCCTGATGTGAGCGAGAAGGCGGCAGCAGGAGCAGACGCAGGCTGATGAGCATGGGAAGTGGTTTGAGGAGGGAGAATGCTGTGGCCGAGAAGGGGCACAGCGTGTTGTGAAGGTGGCTCACGTCTCCGGCACTGCTTACCGAGCCGTTCAGACTTTGGCCTGCACACGGGATCCTTCCGTGGGTCTCGCCACAGAGCTGAGCCAGGCTGGTGCTTGTTAACCCTGGGGCACACATATATATCCTCCCACACAGCCCGGGCAGAGAGGGGACCCCCAAACAGCGATGGTGCGAATCCTCTAAAAGGTGGCCAGTAAGGTCATAGTCACTTTGTGGTCCCTGCAAACACAGCGGAGAGAAATAAGCACTTCCAAAGTGTGCTTCGTCCTCTCCTGAGAGGTGTCAAACAAGTCAGAGTCCTGCCGTCAATCAAAGCCTGTTGATGAGTTTGATCAGACCATTGGCTCGAGTGGCTTGGTTAAGTGAGATGAATCTGGGCTCGTGTGATAGGAAGGTGGTTTTTCTACATTTGTTTGTCAAAAAAAAAAAATCAAACAAAAAAAATCTGTACTTGTATATGCTGTCTGCTGCATGCTTTGGTGATGCTTTGAGATGCTTTAGCATAGACTACTTGCATGTTGGCAGGCGTGTGGCTGTTGCTAATATAGGCACAGCCCTGAGCTAAATAAAGCTTTGTGGCTTATCTCAGGCTCTGACTGCAAGCCAGGGAATTTTGTGTCTTTTCAAAAAGGCTGGATAGTCCTGTACCTTTTCTTTTTTTCCCATTCCCACAAAACCATGAAATGCGTTTATCATGTGGGACTCCCAGGGGATTATGGTAACTCCAGATCTTGCCATGTCTTTTTGAAACTGGAGCTGGCAAAGGTAGAGGGGGAAAAGGGAAATCTCCTTGAGGTCATCTAGACCTTGCTTTCTCCCCATACTTGTACCAGAGGGTACAGCAGTGGGCAAGTATTTCAGCTAACTCTGAATAGTCTCAGGTTTATCCAGTTATAAAACTTCTGGACACTCGGGTATCTGCTTTTCTGCCATTTTGTCTCAGATATTTCTGTTCAGTGCTGTGCTACGCTGCAAAGATCTGCCTCTATGGGTAAATGATCCCACACTGCACAGCAATACTTATAGGCATTGCATATGCAGAGAAAGTCTTGAACTTCCAGAAGAGTGAGAGACAAAACTGTGCTCAAATGGGAGCACCCTAGAAATGAACATTTTAATTACATTGATAATATGCAAGAAGGGGTAGAGAAAGAAGTGCCTCTCAGGTGACTCCAGCACTGAAGAACCTGATTCGTCAAGACCACCACCATTAGTCATGTGCAGTGTAGGCAATACTGTGAAGATTGTCCACAGCTTATTCATATTTATGGACTGATGATAAAATGATGGAAAGAAAGGCTGAAAGGGATCTCTAGGGATCATCTGATACATCTTTTTAACCCAAGACAGTTGTGAAGAGTGGATTGCATACATGGTCCTACTGACCTCAGAGAATGCTTCCAGTGAGAACCACCACAAGGAATAATTTATCATTATATGATGTGTGCATGCTTAAGGTAAGCAGTGAGTATGGGGTCACTACACCCCAGTTGCCACAAGTCTTGATGCAGGATCCCAGAAATCATGATATTGGCTTCTAATTAGTTTAGCAATATTCTTGGGATTATTTTTTTTTTTCCTCCTAATTTGTAATATTTCACAGGAAGTTAAGCCTTTCTGGCAACAAATGAATCCTAAAGATTTTTTTTTTTTTAAATCACATGATTCTGGGAACTGAAATTTAATGAAAAATATCAAATATCATTTGTATTTTCACAAGTTTATGGGACTTAATAAGAGATCAAGCTTGGAAAATACAGTATACACATGCACTAGATAGGCACAGAAAAAGAAATACTGTTTGAAGCAGAACTAGGTGTGGGGAGATGAAAAATGACAGGAGGAAAAATAAGGCTGACGATTAGGATATATTTCCTGAAAATCACAACTACCAGATGACTGAGAGTTTCCCAAGGGAAAGGGTGGGAAATCTCTTCCCTTTGGCTTTTAATATTGGATAAAGCCCTGAGGGACAATATCACAGAATCCGCTATCATAAATGCCAGCTCAGGTTATCACTTTTTGCCTGGAAATAATTTGCCCAAACAACATGCTGTGTGTTGAGTTTTGCCCTTTAAGCAATGGCTTTCCCAGCTTGCATAAGAGCATTTAAGCAGCTCCAGCCACCTAATCCTCTAAAGACATTTTTCCAAATGTTCGGTTATTAAAATCCATCCAGTAAAATTCTTGCTGGAAGAAAGGTTCTGGTCAAACAAATCATTTGCTGGAGCATAGTGTTTCGACACTCTGCTCTGTAAACAGTTTTAGAGTATCACTTTAAAATATTTTAATAACAATGATAATAATAGTAATAGCCACTTCACTATGTCACTTTTTAATTGTATCATCTCCCTGAGAGAACTTTAATTAGAAGCTGCCAGATTACTAAAGACATCAAACCTGATGCAAAGGTTTAGCCTCTTAGAGACTGCATTTTGCATTATGCTTTTTATTAATATTATCTGTTTCCAAACCCCTGCTTCCCCTTCTCTGGGAAATGCCATGCTTTTAAAAAGGTCAGCTGGAGAGAATAAATGGCTTTTTATTAAATGCAAGCCTTATGGATTTTCACTTCTGCTACATAATGGTTCGCCTGTCATTATGAAGTGGAATTAAATATTTTACAAGGGAGAAGAAGTTAATACTTTTCGGATGGCAAACAGCAAACGTGTCCTGCACCAGATATGCAGGCAGTGAGCGCTCTTAAAGAGCTCTGTTGATTTTAACCGAAGTTGCTGGCATTAGGTTTCTTTTCTGAGTTGCTTTTTTCATTATTATGTGAAATATAGTAACTCGTGGGAATCCCATCAAGGTGGTAGCTACGCTGTCTTTGGTGTTACAAAGATGCATAATTAGAAATGTTCCCTGTCTCTGACACTTTACAGAGGGAGTCATCTCTTCTGTAAGATGTCTACAAATTGAGTCTCTTGCTTTATATAATCTTTCCTTCAGTAGTTCATGAAGAAGTAGGCAGCTTTGGAGGGCATTTTGTTCATATTGAAGCCCATGATTCTCTACATATATTTTGGGGGCTGCTGGGCAGGTCTGTTTGGCCGAGACCTACCGAGGATTCTTCACAAAAGAGATTTAAGAAGCCCGTGGAATAAGACCTGGAACTAAGACCTCCCTCTTTTGAGAGGGACCTGAAAAGACTGTGCTGATGAGTTATGCTTTCCATCCAACTGCCTCTCCATCCTGACCCAGCTGTGAATGTCAGTTTGACCTGACCTTCCAGGCTAAAACCAGAAGCATTGACCTGGCTTTTCACTATCATCTGCTACAGCCTGTATTTTTGTGGTTAGGGCACGTTAGGCTAAGTGAACTAACAGTACCAGAACACTGGTTCAAGCTCATACGATGTCATCCGTAGTGTAATTCCCGATAGGCACGATAACCCATCACCTCCAGAGAGGAGAGACTTCAGCTGCATAAATTCAGACCCGTTGTTTGTGCTTCTTGCCCCATGGTATATAGGAAAGGACCTGGCCTGCTTTGGTTAAATACAGCCACGTGGATAATGGTCCTTTTCAGGCAAAGGCAGGATTGGGTCCATGTTGTTCCTGAAGTGCAATATCTCAGTTTAAATACTTTTCTCCAGATAGGCCTTACAAAGGTTGGTTCCTGGCTGCCAGTGACAGCAGACCAAGATGTCGTTAAACCTTGTAAAAGTGCATCAGAACTGGCAAATAAGCGACTTACAATCTACTTGGATCTGTTTCTGAAGAACTTATGTCTAATCTGTCATTCAACATCTCTATCTATGCAGTTAATTGTCCCTGCCTAATAATTATCCCTCTAATCTTAGCCATCAGAAAGTTTCCAGTTTAAACTAATCAGCTAGATTGGCTCAGTAGATAATAGAAAAAAAATCAGAATCTCCAAAGTTTCCTGCCATCCAGAAAGAGGGGGGATGTATCAAGTAAAAGTGTTCACCCCAGGTGCAGAGAATCCTAGCTGATAGCTAAATCGGACACCTAATTTTCAGATGCCTAAAGTTAGATCAGCGTAGAACTCAATTTGTCATTGAATTGCATCCAAGCTTTCCCCCAGGTTTTCTCCAGTTTTTCAAGATCCTATTGAATTTTTTCCTGTCCTCCAACATACTCACAACTTCTGTCAACACATGGCTGATTTCGGAGGCTTTGAATGCTGAATTTCATTCTTCAGCGCAATCAGTACATCCAACCTGCTAGAGGGAGGAGGTGTTAACTCCCAAATTGCCAAATTCTATGGATGTACGAAAGACAAAGGTCTCCTACAACTGCTGGTCCCGGAAGGTTTTGCTTAACTGTAAGGGTTCTGTTATTCAGTTTTAAATATCTCCACCTGATTGAGTAAGTCTAGCCTCTGACTTGGGTCTGCCCTGTATATTTTTGCATACAGTTTTGCTTTCTAGAGGATTCACAAAGCTCTGCTGAGTGTACACTGTGCCTAGCCCACAAGGGATGGGAGGATTTAGGCCATACGGCAACTCTATACTTCCCACCGCAGTTTCTCTGTATTGGTGTTTGCACCCACCCGCAGCTCTGGGCAACTTTGTGACTTCCATGAGGTTCCATTCATAGCATCGGTTTCATCCAGCCACTGGTTTATCTTCATCTCTTCCTTACACACAGGTGTGCTCAAACTGAAGGCGTATTCGGTTTACAAACTAACGGGGAATTTTTTAGGGTATTCGCAATGGCAGGGTATCAAGCTTACTGTGTGTTTGCGTTGTTCCAAGGACAAGAAAAAAATGGGGTCCAGCTATTTTGCTGACAGAGGAAGGAGAATATGATACTTCCAAAAATGTTTGAGGGCAGGGAAGTACATAGGTGGCAACTATTTACTCCTACATAGACAGGAATTAAGTTTAATAACCCGCACTCTCCCCGCTGTAGCTAAAGGAAAGTTAACGTTCACAGGTATGGATCTCCTTGATGTGGTTTCAAAATGGAGCTTTTCTGTGGTATAATGTCAGAAACAAGAGAACCTTCTACTTATCAAAAGCCAATTTATTCCCTAGTAGATCTGTGCTTTTTTTTTTTTTTGCTTTTTTTTTTTTAGCACCTCAGAAACAAGGATAAAATGTTGCTCTTTAAAGATCACTGAAGTTCAATTTCACACTAACAACAACTATATAGTATATAGTGGTTTTGCTGTCCTTTGAATTTTCTTCTTTACAAGTAAAGGCATCCAAATACAACGTTATATCAGTCACAAAATATTGAGCCTGAAAATTAATAGTAGTGGGAGCCTATGTGTTACCTCCCCCTCTTACCTAAATATCATTATCCTTTATTTATGGCCCCTCAGAATCTGTAAGACCTGAGGGATAGTTTTTTCATGTTTATTCTACATGCTCTGTGTGTTGTTTTTTAAATTCTGTCATGTCCCATGTAATTGTAAGCTGTCTCTTGAGAATCTGTGGTCTGTTTTCATACAATTTCCCATTATTTTTGGTTAGTGTATACATTTATACTTTTTTTCCCTTGCAAAACTAACAGCATAAACAAAATAAACTCTGCCATGTGAAGCACTTAGTTGGCATCTTCTCTGAAATTCACACTAGGTATAAATTTCTTTTTCAGGCCAGAATAAAACATCTAAAAAGTTGCATGTAAAGCAAGGAGTTAGCACTTTATATTTTTTGCTTCATGCATGTCTTTCTGCTGAAATTTAGGATAGCCCTTGACCAGAGGACAGCCTTTTTCAGAAATTTAAGGTTGTGACTCAGGTCCTCAGACTTCGGTGCCTGCTGCCATTTGAGGTGGCTGAGGACATCCTGTCTTGTGCCACTACAGATAGGTCTCCTCTCCATCCTGTACCAAATTTGCCATCCTCCTAGGGATGTCAGATATCCTGTTGTGCCTCGGATTATCTTAAACGTTGAGTAAAATGTCTCTCACTCCTACCAAATCCCAGAGAGGGGTTCATCTTACCCTGCTGTAGGCACCTACCTTTGCTCAGCTGGATTGCTTTTCAACTCCACAAACCAGACCTCATCGATGCCATTAATTATCGTGGGAGCTTGGATACCTGCTCACACGGAAGCACTGATAACGTATACATATAAATCTTGGCATCTTAATCTGTAAAGCAAATCCCACCTATGTGGTGTAGCTGCACTGTTCAGCTCACACATAAAAGTTTACAAGAAGAAGTAGCACGAGATAAATTTCACACCGACTGTATAGGTTGTAGTCAGATTTAATAAGTAACCACTTAATGATGTATTTGATTTGGGGAGCTATTTTGGCTTCCAGTGGTTCCCTGTAGACACCTGGGCCAGCTCCTCATCTGGTGTAAATGAGTAATGCTGTATTGGTTGTAACTAAAGTCTGAATACTTTAGGACAGCTGAAGTTCAGGCTCACTTTTGTCCTAAATAAAAATATTTCTGTTTCTCCAGAGGTGATGGAATGAGAAGATCCCATGCTTGGTTTTCTTTCTGAAATGTTCTGCAACGGAAGAGTCCCCGACATTGGTAGTATTCACACACTGTCAAAAAGACTTAAAGACAGCAGGTAGATTAGGAAAGTATCTCCTCATCCATATGTGAAATTTCCTTTCTAAAATTGTGTTCTCCTTCTCTCTTCATGACTGGGTTACAAACTTAGCAGAACATTTAAAGCTTGAAAATTGGATGACTTGGGATGGGATGACTTGGGAAGGGAAATGATGGCCAAAAACCTTAACTTGTAAGAAAAAAATCACCATGCTCCTGAAAGCTGGTTGGGAGCAGCACAGTAAAAAATACACTCAAAATTATATTAAAATGGAAACAAAACTTGATCTGTCTTCCTAACTCTCGTCACGTTCATTCAGGACTGCATCTTCTCAGCCTTTGGGGAAGACTGGAAATTTTCCTATGCTCACAAAGACAGGTTAGACGCCTTGTTCAAGGTTGCCCAGGAAACCTGTGGCATAGCTGGAATTCGAACAAGTCCAGTCACTCCTAGTCCAGCCCCTTAACCGCAGGGCTCTCAGCAGTGTTAGCCACAACAGCTGCCCGACTTGGCTCTGCAGTTGTGGGAAACTGCCTATACGAGAAGGGAGAGAGAAGGAAGCAGTAAGGGGGAGGGAAACAGAAAGAAAATATAGGTACACGATTTTATTTTTTTTAGCTGAGGGACAGGTCCGTAGCTTGCAGAACAATACATGCTGGGTCATTAAAATGTAGCCAGGGTTGATGTTGTCAGGCACTGTGGTCATTTACGGAGTCAGAGCCAGAATACAATGCTGGCAAAGGGTTTTATTGTTTCCTGTACTTGCTGGTTTTGCTCTCGTAAACATGCCATTCGAGTCAGCGTGGTAGTTATGTGTTATTAAGTGGCAGGTCTGTGTTTACGAGCATGGTCAGGATCGCAGACTCAGAGCAAACTTACAATTTAGAGGGGTTCATGGTTCCCCTCCGTCTTGTCGAGCATCTGTGGATGGAGCCTGCTTCAGATGCTTTGACAGCTCACCCTCCTGCCCCCCCTCCTCAGCCTCATACTGCTGAGTCTAATCTTTTTTGAAGGAACTTTGACTGGATCGCAGATACCTGTTTCCTGACGGGTGATAATTCATTGGCGTCACTAGGATCGGAGCCAGCGTTCCCTTACCGAAGAGGCAAAAGAGGTGCTGTGCTGGAAGAAGAAAAGAGCCCATCCCTTCCACCGCCCTGTCTCCAACTGGGACAAATGTACTGCTCGGCAGGCTACATGCACAATGCAAACCTCAGAACCACTTTGAGATAGGAATGGTTTTTTTCCCCACAATGTATTATTTCAAAGCTTAGAACAAAATAATAATGAATGACTGTCATCAATTCGTTGGGGAAAGTAGATACCAGATGATGAGATAGTGATTGATGTCTGAATTATGAGGACTGGATGACTGTTACGAAAAAGACATTTAGATGTCCTGGGAAGAATAGATCTCACCTAATTTTAAAGTTAGATCTTAAAGCCTGGGCAACACCCTAGACTGTCCTCTCTAATCCCTTCAAAACTCAATACAATAATTCATTTCGTTCCAAGGTAGGCATCTAAAAAAGTTCAGAGTAATTTTCTTTTTCAGGTGTATTTTTCCTCACTGGTTGTAAATGCAGTCTATGATGACTAGCTTGTACTTTACTATCTTCCTTTTATACAACTAAATACAGGTGAGCTTCATCCCACCTATTCTTGTCATTGAATCCAGCACTTTTCAGACCCTAACATGACTTTGTGAGTCTGGGCCTTGTAGGCCGTGTGGTTTTATGCCATTTGTGTGCCATCCACAGTCCCAGAAGTTAGGATAAACTTAAAAGAGCTGTCAACAAAGCTGTTTCTACAGAACTGCTGGCAGCAAGCGCCCCTGACAATTTTTTTGGCCTTGATGGAGTTACCAAATTATGTAGTGCCACTGAAATACCGTTGGAAGAGCAGAGGCATGGAATTGCATTGCTTCCCAAAACAACAATATTGCCGTAATATCTTCAACCTGCTTGTTTGCAACTCAGTTCAAATCCAGCTGATAATAAATTCTTCTTCCCCAAGACCATAAACCTCTCATCCCTGTGTGGGTTGAAGCACGAGAAAATAAAGAAATGAGATTCAATGAACTCTCTAAGAAAAATTAGTCCATTGAGTCCATCCAAGTGCCTAAAATATCCACCGTTTTTTGTAACTAACCTCACACAAGGAATGATTTCTTCAAACTGTCTGTCTGTTTTTCCTAGGCAGTCAAGTAGGTAACCCATTATGTGTCCCTACATTACAGTTCCTCTCTAATCCAAATGCTGGTTTTTCTTGAAGATTGCTGCTGGGGTCAGCATCCTATTCACATTGTACAAAATCCATACAGGTGGTCCTCTCATCTGTAGATGAAACTACCTGGCTCCTCATGGGAAACATCATCCAATCTTGGAGAAATGTGCTTGAGATTCTGAAAATTGTGCTTCTTTTTAATATAATCATAGCAAATCAGTATTTTTTTTTCTTTCTGTGCAGGATAGGAAGCAGAAGTGTCAATATAGGGAATTTCCAGCCTGAGCAGAAGTATGAGGTCCAGGGAATGCTATCAGAGATCTTGTCTTTATGAGATCTCCAGCTCAGTTTCACGGTCATGAGATCTGGAGACTTAATCTTGGGTTTTGGTAATTTTTTTTTTTTATTAATTATAGCCATAAATTAGGTGTTTGCCTCCACAAAGCTCCTCCTTAGGTGGCTCCAAAGAAGTGCCATGAAGGAAAGATTGGCAGGGACCTAACCAACCCGAATTCCAGAAACAGGCTCCTTATTCACCAAACTGTGTTACCAAACACAAAGACTGAAACATTTGTTGAAAGATAGAAAGTGTGGAAAAGCACATGCCAGAGTTCTTTACACAAGTCTGTAGAAAGCCATTTTATTTCCCGGCAGTTAGCTAGTGCCCCTGTGAAAGGATGAAAGAAGATGCAGGTCAGCTCTTTAAAACAACAAATTAGGAGATGAAACAGAGGTTTGCAGCCCTAAGGGTGCGGGAACACTGTCCAAGTGGCTCTACTAGCCTTTTTGGGTTTTGCACTCAACTCCAAAAACTGGTAGAAATGTTTTGCTTTACTGAAAATTGGAGGAAATGTTGCCTTTGATATTTCAAATTATCAAAAATACAAACATAAAGGATCAGTTGCTGCCACCAACTCACCCCACCACCATCTCACTTTTGATTAGTTCTGTCATTCAGGGATCTCCTCTGTTCTGTGGGTTGATTTAAAGCACCTTAACACAGATCTAACTGAAGGTGTGAATCAAGAACCGTGGCTGCTGAAGAGCAGAAAATGATGCTGACACAAACTCTGTAAGGGCAAGACTCAAAGCAGGGGTTGCTGAGGTCTCTCATCTGATTCAGTTTGGACTACATGGAATTAGAAATAAAAGGAGAGTACTCAGGGCAGCATCACAGCCTTCAATGATATTTTGGGTTTGTGTGGTGGGGTTTTGGAAGTGGTGGAGGGTCTGCAGGGGTGGGTCCTGTGAGAAGCTGCTCGAAGCTTCCCTGGCTCCAAGGTGGACCCATCAGCCATGGTGGTAGTGGCTCTGGGTGAACAGATTTAAGAAGGGAACCTGCAGCTGGGGAGGAGATTGGAATGTGGTAGAAACCCCTCTGTAGACACCCAGGTCAGTGCAGAAGGAGGGGAGGAGGAGCAGGGGAGGAGGTTGATGCCCCTGCAGCCCATGGTGAGATGGCAGGCTGACCCCCAAGCCCATGGAGGGGAGCAGGGGAGCGGAGGCCCCCCAAGATGGCCAGGACTCCATGGGAAAGCCCGCACTGGAGCAGGCTGTGCCTGAAGGACTGCAGCCCGCAGAAAGGACCCATGCTGGAGCAGTTCGTGAAGAACTGCAGCCCGTGGGAAGGACCCACATTGGAGAAGTTCATGGAGG
>JANXJC010000077.1:43182874-43195761 GCA_027564655.1 Leptodon cayanensis | reverse complement strand
ACGTGAAAAATCGTATGGAATACTGGGAACATGACCACTTCCTTGGTTGTACCCTGGTTGCCAAGGAAGTCCTAGAATCAAAACCACTACAATCTGGGAAGTTCATTATCTTGTTTATGGGTTGGCTCAAGTAACACTAATGATTTCTAGTTATTATTTATTACCTATTATCTAGTTCCATTATCTAGTAAAACAGACTGTGAAAGAGGGTAAGGAGAAGAGGTGTGTATGTAGAGGGACAGGAGGAAATGAGATGAGGGACCCTCACTGACCCTTCTGTAACACATCCAGCCCATATATTGTACTCTCCCTTTTCAGTTGCACGTGCCAGGTCTTCCAGTGTCTCTCAAGGGCTACACACTAGCAGGGATCGTTACCTACCAGAAGGCAGCATCGTAATACAGCAACCTGACTGGACGATGCCATTGAGATTTGTGTGTTTAATTTTTTTACATGCAGGCCCTGAGGGCTTTAGTTCTCTTGTATAAACTGCACAAATACTTTAACGATAGGCTTGCTCTACAGCCCTTAATGAGATGGGTCTACCACAGAGTCACTAAGGTGCTGTAGACCCACAATAAATCATATGCCTTGTCTGTATACGAACATGCCCCTCTTTCTCCTATGGCTGTTCTCTCCGGCTGCCTTTATCCCTCCCTCCTGGTGACCTGGGAGGTCCTGAGCATTATCCCAGTCCAGCACTAAGGTTTATGTAAAACCATGTTCCCTTCAGAGAGGTTCTCTGCAGGCTGGAGTGAACCACTCAACTTCTTGTTCTCCCAGTGGGTGGAGATGCCATGGGATGAGGGTGTCGCAGCCCAGACACATCAATGAGCAGGTAGAAGGAGGCCACAGCACTAAGCCAAACTGGAGGCGCTGGCTTTCCTTTCAGCAGGAGAAGCCATGAGGTATCACAACCCTTCTTCCCTCTGTAATCTCCACTGCAGCAAAACCCAAAATAATATCACGAGCCATGTCCAACACATGGGACCCAGAAGTGAAAAGAGATCCATTAAGTTATGACATCGATTTATAAATGGTGATGGTACAGACCCGGCTGGAGAGATGGAGGTGGTAAGGAACAGGACACGAAAACCTGTTGTGGGAGACCTGCAAAGTCCATAAAACGGTCATCTTCCAAACTGCAGACCCAGGGCATTAGGTCTTGAATTCTCCAGCTCTTGTCTTTAAACAAATCTCTTTCCATCAGCAGCCTGTGTGGGTATCACAATCTGCAAGAAATGCAACATTAACCCGTATGGGTCTAAACTGGTATATAATACTAGAAGGAGACACAGGGACTCTATGTTCCTTGATCAACCTGGAGCTTAGCGTGTACAGAGGCACATATGGCATTAACAGCAATGAAGACGATGCCACAGAATAAAGAAGAGGTAGCTTGTGGATCCTAAAACATGTGACTCATTCTTCTAACCAATGGTAATGCAAGGGCAACAAGACAGGATGATACAGATGGTTTTATCATTATATGGATAAATTCTGTCTGGTAGCATTAATCATGCATGAAGACATGCCAATAAACCCTTTATGTCTTCTTATAGCGGCGCTAGGTGGTGTACTGCACATTTCCACCTCAAAAAAAAATACTACTTAAGAAATGTTTTAGAAAGATGTAAAAGTATTTATTGACTCTCCTTATGTGTTTGTTCTTCAACTCGTCAAATAGAACACTAGCCTCATATCTTTTCAGCTCCAAGAGGAAATCATTAGTAGAGTGAGATGAAGATACAAATGCATAATGTAAGGCTGAAAACACAACAGATATAGTACAGTGGTTCCATTGATGAGATGATATAGAGAAATTTGTTGATGAGATGTTAACTCTGAACCCTAATGATGGTTAAGAATGGGTTGGACACAGCTATTGAGATTACCTAACAGCTCACTGTGACCAAATCCTTCCTGCCATTCCTTTCTCCCTGATTCCTCCTACTACTTTGCCACTCTGGCCACTTGGACTCATCCATCCATAAAGGAGGTAAATCAGCTAACTTTGGTGCTGATTTAACCCTTCAGCAAGCAGATTAAGGTTACTGAGTGAGCAAAAATCTGACTCAACAAGGGAAAAAAAAAGATAAAAAAAGAGATGGTTTTCAAATGTATCAGTGAACTACATTAGCTTGCAGAAGCATCAGGTGAATGTCAGAGCCAACGAAAAAGAGGAAGGGAGAGCGTATGGCTGAGAATGAGAAAGGTGCATGCAGGGGAAGGGATAGAAGAGAGAGGTGGTGGTGAGCTGTTAGGTTTTCCCAGCCATTTCGTTTAACAGCATCCTAAATATAAACACGGTTGACTCTTAAAAGCTGACCCAAGCTGTATAGAAAAAAAAAAAGGGCCCCATCACACCTGACCAAGCTGCCATGAATAGTGAGGGTTCAATGAGCTACCCTGGGAAATGGCACCACACTCCTTTCAGGAGAGGGCCGTGCTCCCCAGGGATCCCTGGGCTGACACAGCTCTGCTGCTACCAGGACCAGGCTGGTGTATCTGCACAGCTGTGAGCTGAGGGAGCCTGGACCAACACAAAGGTCTCTCTCAAGATAGTGCATAGCTTGAGGCAAATACCCTACAGAGCTGAAGGGGAGGGAAAAAAAAAAAGAAAAAAGGAAAAG
This sequence comes from Leptodon cayanensis, assembly GCA_027564655.1. Lineage (NCBI taxonomy): Eukaryota > Metazoa > Chordata > Aves > Accipitriformes > Accipitridae > Leptodon > Leptodon cayanensis. The sequence goes on along the minus strand of JANXJC010000077.1, from coordinate 43,193,128 downwards.
AAAAGAACGAAAAGAAAGAAAAAATAATTAAATTTATTTTAGTCTATCAGTCTCCTTGCAAAGGAGAAAAAGGCAGAACTGAAGCTAAATAGGTTACCCAAAAAGTTAAAAATGTTTTTGGTGGAATCAAGGCAGAATTATTACAGGTTTTCAAATAGGAGGATTAAGAAACTAAATACTTGGATTTGTTTGGGGCTTACATAGACACTTTTGGTTTAACTATTTTTACCCATCTAAGATTAAAGACATTTTAAAGACTGGTTGCCAGGCACTACAAAAAATCTAAATGTTTTCTTCTGAAAACATGAAAGCGAACAGTTTTGAAATGTCTCCCCTTTTTTTTCTTCACTGAAACATTTTTCCAAATTTGAAATTAATTTCACAAATATATTTTGCCCCCTCCTACGTGTCTCAGACACTGAATTTTAGCAGATTTATTGCTCATCAAAAATGTCACTCAGCTCCCATCCAAAATACACTTCTGCAATGCCAAAAGGAATCTTGAAAGTTGAATAACAGCAGCAAACTAATTAGATATATTTGCAATATGATGTGGCAGCAGAGGAGCTATGAATTTTGGAGGTCAAATCACAGCTTATACAGTGAGATCACGCAGGGTGAAACTCAGCAAATTGTAGCACCAACCCAGCTTACGACTTGCAGCCCAGCTGAAGACCTGTTTCAGATGGTGCAAGTAACTTCTTTCACTCTGCTGTGTAACAGTAAATTTTGTTCTCCCAGTAAACCGCTGGTGCTCCTGAACACCTCAATCAGACCGAAAGACTGGAATGCTGTTCACGTGTTGTATTCCGGACCCATCTGCCCTGGGAGCAAATGTCACCATCGGCATCAGCTTCCCCTTCTACAGGCAACCACCACCTTCTGACCAGCGAGCTAAACTGAAGCTGTGAGTACTTTCAGCTCCTTATCATTCACAATGATCCACATTATGCAAAGTATTTAAGCACATTTGGATTGCAGTCGATTAGGAACTGATCAGAATAATGCACACTGCTGCTAGCAGAGGCAACGTGAACCCAGTTGAGGGTTCAAACCAGTGGTTTGTTGAGGTATGTTGCTTATATGTGCAATGCATAGGTATTTTTGTTTACTGAGGGTCGGTTGCAAACCAAGGAAACCTTCCTCTATGCTTAAATTTTCAATGATGTGTACAAGTGCTGAGAGATCTGATGGGGCTGAATATGATTCTGTTGATGCTGGTTTAACATTCCGCAGACTGAGTGCTATATATATACCCCTGTGCAAATCTGTATCACACACATGTGAGAAAGGACTCCATTTCTCCCTAGAGGGAGAGAACGTTCAAACTGAGGGTCCCAGGCCTAGGTTCCATCTCTCATGCACTAAGGAAATACGTATGTTTAGAAATAATAAATAAATAAATAAATCTTTCTTTGTCCCAAATCTTAATCAGAACACTTAGTGCTTTTCTTCCCTTCTCTGTGGTTTCTGGTTTGTTCCAGGATCAAAGCCATTACCAGAGCAAGAAACAGCTGTTTGCATAGTATTTACAGAACGATCAAAACCAAATCTGTGTAACAAAAGCAATCAAGAGGCTAAACTCTTTCATGTTATCACGGAATCACAGAATGGTTGAGGTTGGAAGGGACCTCTGGAGGTCATCTGGTCAAACACCCTTGCTCAAGCAGACCAGTTACCTGTGAAAGATTCTTTAACTCTGTCCTACTGAGGTCCTAAGGCAAACCTAATCTTTCCATAGGTTTCCATCAACTTCAAAGCTAAAGGGGCCACCTCTTTAGCTGTATGTCAGGAGTCAGCTAGTTAATGTTTTAAACCCATTTAATAGCCTTTTTTTGAAAACTGTGTGGGATGAACACATTTGGGATAATATTTCTAATATTGCTTGATGGCATGGCCTTGGGAAAATTATCTGTCTCCTCTGCCTCATCCTTTCTTGGTCCTGTTGAGTTAGAAAACAAGATCTGTCAGACATAAAATTTACAGTTGTACAGAACCAAGCACAAGAGGACTTGCATTTCTGAGGCATTTACCAAATTCATAATGAATCTCTAAACTAATAATAAATGCAAGCCTGCTGTTTCTTTCTGCAACAAGAATTTGCTACAGGTAGACAAAACCAGGTTTTTGTTCTCTGGAGATTTTTTCTTATTTGCTTGCTTCATGCTTGCTTTGCTTGCAGATTTAACAGACTGACGTTTTCCAATGAAACTTGGTTCCACCAGAAGAGTTCCTATTCATGGCTGTGTAGTAACACAGGATAGTGCAGCTTGGAATGGACCTCACGAGGTATCTAGTCCTACCTCCTGCTCAACTGGGTCTGCAATGCTGTCAGACCAAGTTGCTCAGGGTTTTATCTTCCTTTATCCAGGTCTTAAAAATCTCCAAGGATGGACACTGCATAACCTGTCTGGGCAAGCTACTCCAATGCTGACTGGCCTGGATTTCCTCAGATCATCCTTTTGGCCTAGTTGGAAGATGGTCGCAACATTTGCCTTTCTCCAGGTGTCAGGGACCTGACCTCCAAGGGGTTCTCCATGAACTTTCAGAGACATAAGTTTCAGAACATGTTTTCAGTGACTTAAGTTCTCTCAGCACCCTATGATGCAGCCCATGGAATCATATAGGAAGCTCCTTCAAGTAATTCCTGACTCGACCCTGATCCACTACTGGTGATTCTCCTTGTTGAATCCCATCACTAGTCATAGAGGCCTGGGAGACCTGTTGGAAGAATAAGGCAAGGAAGAGGTTGACTATCTCAGCCTTATCTGTGTCTGTTATCACTAAATCAGCCATCCCACACAGAAAGAGGCACAAACTTTCCTTGGTCATTCTTTTATTACTAATATATGGAATGAAAAGCTCTAGTTACCCTTGACACCCCTTGAAAGTCTCAGCTCTAGTTCAGCTGAGCTTTTTGAGCATCATCCATACGTGTCCAGTCCTTCACGCTCTGCAGCAATGAGCTAAAATCTACTGCTGAGTCTGCTCCCATACCCTCCTCAGTGACTTTGTTCCCTATCCCAGCTATCAAATCTGACTCATTAGCCATACTTCTGTGGCTTCAGGTCTTGACAAAAATAACTCACTTCAACAAAGAGCAATTTTCCATCCTTGTCCTCTATCTTTCCCTCTCTGCCTGCTTTTATTTGCTTTTTCTCTTGAATAAACTATTTATTTGAAAAACATTCCAGGAACAATTAATTTTGATTACATGAAAGCAATTTGACTGGCTGATTAAGAGACGTTTTCCCTTCAGGAACACACGAACAAATTTGACGTTAATTTTACTATCAAAAGTCAGAACGTTTGAACTAGAAAGAAGAATATGCACAAGCCTGGATTCCAGGAACAATGTTGTTACCAGATGTTGATGAGAATGAAGCTGTGCAGGACAGAAAGGCAGAAGCATAGCACAGTGAATGAGAAAACCTTATCTGCCTTCAGGGTTTCAAATCTTTAATCTCAACCGTTAAAATATATATGTATATATATTCTGTGACACCTTCCAGAGAAAATCTGAAATCCATTTCGCTTATGAAAAATACTGTTCTCATATAAACTGTGCTGTCTACTTTTCTTTGTTCTTCATTACTACAGTGTGTGAGCGTGGAACTGAAAATCCTTCACATCATCATAAACTAGGAGCATCATTCTCCAAGACCACTAAATTGAAGGGAATGTCACTCAGTTTTAGTCCACAAGTGAGTTTATGGTTTGCACATTTAGTGTCTTCTCCATTATATGGCTGAAATTGTTTACAGCTGAATCAGGAGAGCCAGACTGGCAAACACAGTTCTTTACCCTGAAAAGAAAAGAGCTCCAGACCAAAGTAAGTTTCTTCAGGACGAAATTTTGTGTATATTCTTTCTTCTGTAGTTTTGGGAAGATAAGAATTCTGATCAACAGAAATTTACAAATATATGTAAATGTATAACCAAATGCACGTTATACAAGAATTGAGTTCTTTGATGTCCACCATGGCCTATTCTCTTCAGTCTTTTCAACAATCTTCAGTCAACATAGTGATACTAGTGATGTTTCCGGGAAACAACAGTTTATATAAAATACCCATCTGTACCCCTGAAAAAATGCAAAAGGAATGGTTCATTTCAACTCAAAAATTCCAGTTGGAAACTTTCTTAGGTCCAAGTGGGAATTTGTGTTCCCTCTCATCTCAGGAGCCACCAGAGATGTAGTTAACCAGAAAGATGTGATGGACAGATCTTGGGAAACCATTTTGCCAGGAAAAAAAAAAAAAATTTCTATGGTCCCGTACTTTATTACAGCTTTTTTTTCCTGTACCTGTTTCAGATAGCTTCCTGTTCTGGGATGGGAAAGCAGGGTTGACTGTATAGGAATGGTTACTATATATTCTGTTGACAGTCAGCCAGTGCTGGAGCATCATCTCTTCTCCAAATCTAAATGTCACAACTAATGTCTCACCTTCCCACGTGATCTAATGTGTCAGAAGCATCCTATAGTGCACGTCTGGGCTATTCTTCCTGAAATGTTTGTTGTATAGTCATGCTGCCACTTGTAATTCTGAGGTGCCCTGTGACTCCTTCTTCCCTGCTCAGTAACTTATTTCATAGAAATGTCCCTTTCAGTTAGTCAGTTGTTGCTATCTGCAATTTTTGCAGTGTGCTTTCAGGTGATACAAATAGTCACTACTGAGTCAAAAATTCCCCAAAGTCAAAAGGGTGAGTTTATACTGGGAAGGACTGCAGAGAAGGACTTGGGGGTACTGGTCGATGAAAAGCTGGACTTGAGCTGGCAATGTGTGCTCACAGCCCAGAAAGCCAACCGTATCCTGGGCTGCATCACCAGCAGTGTGACCAGCAGGTCGAGGGAGGGGATTCTGCCCCTCTGCTCCCATCGGGTGAGACCCCCCCTGCAGTACTGCCTCCAGCTCGGGGGTCCCCGACATAAGGACATGGACCTGTTGGAGCGGGTCCAGAGGAGGGACACAAAAAGGAACAGAGGGCTGGAACACCTCTGCTGTGAAGACAGGCTGAGAGAGTTGGGGTTGTTCAGCCTGGAGAAGAGAAGGATCAGGGGAGAATTTATTGTGACCTTTCAATACTTAAAGGGGGATTATGAGAAAGATGGGGACAGACTTTTTAGTAGGGCCTGTTGCGGTAGGACAAGGGGTAATGGTTTTAAACTAAAAGAGGGTAGATTTAGGCTAGATTTAAGGAATACATTTTTTACAATTTGGGTGGTGAAACCCTGGCACCAGTTGCCCAGAGAGGCTGTAGATGCCTGGAAACATTCAAGGTCGGGTTGGACGGGGCTCTGAGCAACCTGATCGAGTTGAAGATGTCCCTTCTTATGGCAGGGGGGTGTTGGACTAGATGACCTTTAAAGATCCTTTCCAATCCAATCTATTCTATGATTCTATAATACACCACCACTAAACTATCAAAAGGTCATTCCCTAAATGAAAAAAAGTACCAAGGAAATGTAAATCTCAGGGAAGAACACTGTGGTTCTGGGCAAACCCTGAAGGATTTCATGGAAATATACTCTGAAAAGATACAAATTATACAAATAAATTAAATCCCTGGTAGGTCAGCAAGGATAAACTTCTTAATTTGGCTGTATAGATTGGGGTTTAGGACTAATAGTAATAATAACAATAATAATAATAATAATTGTTTTATGTTAACATGAAGATTTTCAGGGATACTGAGTGTTTGCGGATCATCTGAGCTTTGACTAAGAAAAGATGACATCATGATTATGGCACTGAGCAGGACCTCAAAAAGCCTAGGAATAGATCTTGGCTCCGTAACATCAGAGATATGTGTAAGTACGTAACTCTTTTCAGCTGGTTTCAGCTATTTAAACTTCAATCATCCAGCTTGACTTTGGAGTCGAAGAAAGAGACAGTTTATCTCCCATCCTGAGAGGGGTAACTAAGAGAGAGAGAATTAATCTCTTTCTGGATGTATTTATTCCTCTACAATGATTTTAAGGGGGCAGCTACACAGATAAATGTGGCATATAAGTTCCATGCAGGTAAACTGAGCTGATATCAGTCCTACCCTTCATTTCACAGTACCCCAGCTCCTCACCTTGAAACTGAGCTTACTCCTTCCTTTGGGCAGCTTGTCCATTCAGGCTCCAAGGTTTCCAGGTCAAGGACCCGTTTTAATGAATATTTATTCAAAGCATCTCCCATTGTCAAGCTTGGAGTTAGCTGAGATCTTCACATACTGCTATAGTGACCAACGACTCTATAAAATAGGGGCAGCACTTCTGAAAAACCAGGCTTTTATCTAGAGTATGTTTGTCTTTTTACTGGTGTTAGGCCCCTGATCTATCTCGTGGCCTTTTTTCAAAATCCACATTCCTTCAACACCAAACATCCTTTAGTCTTTTAACAACACAGGAGGGATTGATTCCATACAAGAATCTAGTGGCACATACATATTTCTTGTGTCTTTTTTATTAGGGCTGACTGAGGATATGGTACAAGTTAAGGGCAGCTCTGTAATGGCTTTCACATGATTGCTCTAGGAAAGCATGCCGTGTTCTTACAGCCTTGCCTTCATCCAGCTCCAAGAAAGGGGAAAAAAAAAGGGAGAAGGAAAAAAATTGTTAATAATTTATTTCTTCTTTGAACATGTGCAAATTCCATATCAGGGAAGTGTCTGGAAAAAAAAAATGCTGGGTCAGTGGTTAAAAACAACTGTCCCTCCCCACAGGAATAACAAAGAACATAGTCCTTAGAAAAGGTATGTTTAAACAAAATAGTAGCAGCAAAACCGAACCAAAACACACAGAAGACATCAGCCTCACACTCTGTGTCAAGCCTAGAGGACTTCAAAGACATCTGTCCATGCATGTGCGTGCGTATGTGTGTGTTTGGAGGACCCTGTGTTATTGTAACCACTCTGAGCTTAGACCACTATCAGATGTGTGGACAGAAGGATGAATGGTCCCTTGGGTGACCAGCAGCAAACATGGGTGGGAGGAGGACAAGTCTTCATCCTGGCTCTTCATCTGGGGGTGAGGACAAAGGCAGAGCAGGGCAATTCCCACATAGGAAAATGGGGTGATCGGACTCTGGGCTTAAAATCTCAATTGTGCCCACAGCAATGGGCAACCCTCCAGACCTGAGCTATCTGTGACATACACACTAGTTATGCTGTGCTAGCTAAGTGTAGATCCTCCGGGCGTGTCAGTCCAAAAAGCCCAGGTAAGAATCTGATCATAGACATTTTCAACTTCTCAAGGTCTTTGGATAAGTTCAGTTCATTGTATGAGAGGACTTTGCTAAGTTCTTGCTATCTGTGCTCTGAAAAGGGCATGTGAAGGTTCTTTTTAGTCAGATAGGAATCTAATTTCCACTTCTGATTGGTGTATCTTTCATAGAAAAAATTATTCTTTGTATCCAGAATAGAAGATTGACCATACACAGATTTAAAGCACAAATGGATCTGTTTTCCGCAATTGCAGCTACCCACGTCAAAGCATCCACACCACAGAAGCAACTGTAAACTTTGCCTCAGTCCATTCCCACCTTAGTGTTTTCAAAGTCTTAAGAGAACAGTCTCACTTCTGAAATCTGCCTTTATTTTTGCTTAGTTACATGTATCACAAGGATTTCACAGCTGATGTAAATATAAGTTAGTTTTCTGACTTCCAGTGAATACTGACTTATACAATATGAAGCTTAGTCCCAGCAAATCATAATCTAATGCGTTCTGACTATAACTTAATGAAGAGGCACAATGCCAAAGAAAAACCTAGAGGAAAACAAGAAGGATAATGGGACCTTTTTGAACTAAAAAAATGATGTATGTGCAGTTTGGCAAACAGTAGGTTGCAGATCACATTCTTAGCCATGGCTGCTCATGTTACCTTCCTTTATTGCTTAGCCCCAGTTTGAATCACAGAAGTGTTGAGAAAAGGGAGTAGAAGCTTGTTTTTTCAGATGCTGTGTCTCACTTTCCCTCAAAAAGCTTAGACTCACCATGGCTTGACAGATCATTACATCAGCCAAAATGCGGTTATTGTCCATAGGTGTGCTCTGTCCGCCTGTAAATGCAAAGGAATCTGACTTAGCCTGACCCACTTTTAATGCCAAATAAACCAGTTTGAACTGTCTCAAATTTACCAAGAGTATAATGCACAGACAGAAAGGTACAGCAGCTCAACAGGCAGTTCAGATAAGATTCAAATGCCTAAACATAGACCTGCTGACGGGAGATGCTCATGGATATCTGGGACATCCAAAAGGGACAGGCAGACACATCACAGGACCTATGGGAAATTTGTGCCTTTCTGGAGCAGTCGAGTGAGATACCCTGTGCCAACTCATTAACTGAATCAAGTCTGTTGGGTGGGAATAAATTCAGAGTTACTTTTACGTCTTAGTCAAATCTGAGCACTTGTTGCTTTGGGTGAGAAAACAGGAAGCCAAGCAAATAATTAAATGATGTTTAAAAGATTTTTCTTGCAGTGGGGATGCTTTCCAACAGATTCTTTGATTTAACAGCAAAGCTCTTGACCCTCACTAGCTCTCACACAAAAGGAGACTGCTGAGAGGGGAGATGGAGGTTCTTTTTCCCTTATGCCTGCAAACACAACCACTTGCTCTGTCTGACTGATGAGGAAGAAATATAGTGCCTCCAAATCCTAATCTCCATGGAAGGAAGGAAGGGGGGTAGATTCCCAAAACAAGTACAAGGAACAAAATATCTCGGTCCATTAAGTATACTAGAAACAGAGCTCGGGAATCCTCCTTCTTCTCAATGACGCTCAGACTGCACATGTTAACGTACCTTATCTGTTTGGGCGTGTGGTTCTCCTAAGCTCCAAAGGATGCTCTCTGACCTTACTGTGGCCAAGCTGACTCTCAACTCGGGCAAAACATAGTTTTGAGGACAGCTTTACTGTAGTCTTCATGATGCAGTGCAAACTGCACCAAGTTATCAGTGTCTCTGAAACACATGGGAAACCGCAGCCAAGGGGACCCTCCATAGTCCCGCGTGAGGACCGATGCCTCTATCTCACCTACGGGGCTGCATTCTGGGTCAGGTCTTCACCTCAAACCAGAGGGAGAAATTTATTCTATCTCTGCCTCCTTCCTAGGCCGGTGCAGATTTACTAGGTGAATCTCGCCAGTCTTTCCAGTGGCAGAAACCATATGAAAGGACCACATTAATCTCAATTTTGAGCTTATGTATTTCTTGTACTGCAGTTCAGTACTTCCCCAGGAGATCAGCCATCCTAGCAATATAACGCCATGGTAAGGCGAATCTGTTCCATGACGTGTGGAAAAAGAGCAGGTAGATTAAGAGAGAGGCTCAAAGCAGGTCGCCAAGCACTGCCAGATACAAGGATAAGGCATCAAGATCTATCTGTCAAGATTATCTTCTTTGCTCAAATCTCCTCACCTCCCTGACCGTCTGAATGGTCTGTGCTATACTGCAATGGAGAAGAACTGGTCCTGACTGGTAGTGGAGGCATATGGCCACCACTGTGTCTTCCACAGGTGAAACAGAAAAAGCAGTATTTTCTAAGGTCATTTCCTTCAAGTTACGGGGTGATCCTCCATGCTTCCAGGAACAGCCGCTGAGGACAGATATTGTGGCATGACCTTGAGGAGATGATGGGAGGTTCATGAAGACACCGCAGTTGGGATTATTCTCACCTCACCTTAGTTGTCAGTAATAGAGTATTGTGGAAACAGCCATCTCTGAAACGTCACCTTGCTCTAAAATAGGTCTTTAATATATATATATATATATAAAATTTGATTGAAAAGAGCCTTGTTCTAGAATTTTCCTCCTCTAAATGAAAACAGTCCATGTAGGCTTTGGATCGACATGTTATTCTAGGGTCTTACCTGTCATCTGCTCATAATTAAACAAACAAATCTCATTTTGCAGAATAATACTCTTTTTTCTCCTTACTTTCAGAATCATGCCCAAATACTCTTTCACACCGGTATAACCCATGATTTTATATCATCTTTACTGTCAGGAATTTTACAACCTTCCAACAAAAAGTCCTGACAAAGAAATTTCTTTTCAGACCTCTGTATGATATGTTTTGTACCTGAAACTTCACCCCTTAGTGATTCACATTTATGACCTGAAAACATAAGCCTGATAATTCCTTCCTTCAAATAATAATTAAAATATAACAATTAAAATGTAGATGTAATTCCAAAGAAGTGAGCTGCCCTTAGTCAGCAAGATCAGCAGAGCTGGGGCTACCTGTACTGGCAGATACTTT
>JANXJC010000077.1:43132178-43172996 GCA_027564655.1 Leptodon cayanensis | reverse complement strand
TCCCCCCCGCCCCCCCGCCCCCGGAAAACAACATAGATATGCAATGCTGAAGAGATGTCTGAGAGGCGCAAGAAGTTAGAAAGATGAAACTTCCTGAACACAGGGTCTATGCAGCAAACACGAAAGAGAATTATGGAAATTATCACCTCCAAAATAGTCACAGAGTTACTGCGTTTCTCTGCCTATGACATGACAGGCTCATTTGCAGTAGGACTCAGCACCTACAGCTCTTAGAACCAGAGGTTGACTTGAACAGCATGAAAATAGCTTCCCTGGAAGAGCTGTGGCAGTCAATGCAACGAGAGTGTTTTCTAGTACACTACTTCCCCATTACCAGGCTTTATTACTTTCACAGTGGAGCCTGTATCATCCGCTGCGTCAGCGAAAGCGTAGCAGCAAAGGAATAGAAATGAAGAGTGAGGCCATCTTCAATCACCCAGCTATATCCACGAGAGGACACTTTGGTGTGCTTTGTCTATTGGTGCCCCTTGTCTGGTAGTCATATACCCAGGGTCTCTAAGAGCTTGCTCAATGGAAATCCAAGGAAGAAGGTTTTTTGAAATGGCTAGAGGTGTTGGCTTCAAAGATGGTTATCCCTGTAACTCCTCAAAAAGGGAATTAAGCCACTCTTTGCCTTTTTATAGCACTTTGATCTGGCAATACCCCACTCTGACAAAGCACAGAAAAGGGACAGACTGTTGAGAGCTAATGGCTTTCTCCATCATCTTTCAAGTGTGTACCCAGATCTCCTTATCTGGGAAGTCATTGTGTCGCTTCCCTGTTTGTTCTTCCCAGAGCCCTCCTGCATGAACTCATTCACGCAGGTAAGGTTTATGACCCCAATAAACAACAGCCTTCCCTTCCCAGAACACAAAATAACCGTTTCTCATATTTCTAAGCTTTCCCAAGCAATGGTGACACAGCAACGAAAATCCTGCTGTGTCCACCATTCCCACCAACAGCCTGCTCCAACACTGAGTGGTTGTTGCTCCAGCAATTTGGTTGCCATCATTTCCCTGTCCAAATATCAGCCCCTTGCTCCACGCTAAGTTATCTCTTTGCTTTCTGGTAACCTTTCCTCAAATGTTTGTAGACTGTTACTAGGTTCCCCACGCTGTGGTTTCAGAGCCAAAGCCATTCATCTTTGCATATGACTCATAGGCTGTTTTCTTCAGCCAATTCATCATGAAGTTGGGTTTCCCCCAGCATACCTTCTCTGGCTCAGCGGTATCTTTCTGATAATGAGGTGCCCAGAAGTGAGTGCAGCATCCCAGGTGCACTCTCCCCAGGCCCTGCAAGTGAATGAAGGTCACCTTTCTGTTCCATGACATGGCTCCTCTGCATCTCCAGCCCAACCTTACAATGATGGGTCGACTTCTGCCGTGCCCTGCAATATCACAGATCTGCTTGCTGTCCAGGCTCACCCTGGTATCTTTGTCAGCATAACTGCTTCTACCTGCTGATGGGGAGGTTTGTTTCGAACTATTTCCATGCCCAAAGGAGCTGTATAAACTGCCTTTTCCAACTCTACTCTCATGTGGTTTCCCCGCTGTGTGTCCAACTTGTCTTTACTGCTCTGTATTAGTCTTCTCATCCTCACTGGTTTTTGCTAATCCTGTTGGCTCCCCTGCCCTGATGATGATAATATCTTCCCAGACCGCAGAAGTCTTAGTCTATTCTCTTTAATACCATCACACTCATTCTTTGCAGCCACCTGGGGAGAGGCAGAGGAAAGCCCAAGCAAAGCATTTTACAACCCTTAATCCAGATCTGACTTGCTCTAGTTGTGCTTTCCCAGCGTGAATTATGGCAGCAAGTACTCCCTCAAAAACTGGTGCACCTTCCAGAGTTGCTCTGCTAAAGAAGAACCTCTGTCTCTTTCTGTTCAGGGGAGTTAACCCTGTGTGGTACCAGCATCAGGATCTGACCTCAAGGCTACACCTACTCCATTAAATTAAGCAGCACCAGGGAATATCTCAGTCACTGGAATATGATCACGTTAGCATTGCATTGTTAGCAGAGTTACTGGCATGGTTTTTGGTCCAGAATCACTAGAATTCTCCCAAATGACTTGGTGTGGCCAGGGACACATCCAGATGACAGGTGTTATTCTGCCCTGAGCATAGAGGTATGGTCATGGGCTGCTCCAGCCACAGCGCTGGAGAATGTGCTCGTTCAATTTACGACAACAGATGTAATCAAAGTCTTCCCTTAGGCTGCCAACAGAAAGGTCGCTGCCTGCCCCACGTACACTCACACAACTCAACCAATGCAATTCGTTGTCTGAGTGACTGCAGAGAAATAAGACCAAATTCTGCCCTGATTTACTTTATCTGTTCATTCCAGCTGAGAGAGTCACAGCCGGGAAAGAGCGGAGAAAGCATCTCACGCGTGCTTCCTCTGCGGTGTGACGTGCAGGGTAGCTGCTAATGGAGCAGAGACAAGGGTGAGGACAGCTAGAGGCCTGGGAAAGGCGACAGAACAAAACCAGGAAAAGAACATGCCCTCAGCAGGTTTTCCCCTCTTTAATAAAATTGTCCAATAAAATGTCACACCCATCTTCAAAACTGCAGACTACTTTTTTTTTTTTCCTTAGGGTTTTTATTTCTTTTCCTTCCACCCTATGAATTTTGCAGAAGGTATGAAAACCTTAGCAGCCATCCAAGTCCCTGGGAAGCATTTAACCACCTATAATCACTTCTCACAGGTCATATGATATAAATCAGCTGACAGTTTTCTGTTCTTCCCCTCGGCCATCTTCCTCTGAAACACGCTGTTAGCTGTCTTTAACGGGAGTGTTTATAGAGGATAATACCATTCCAGGCACTTCCTGAGACCATGTGTTCTTCATTTGGAAGTATCGCATAGAAACATTGCTTCTTGTGGCATTTCCAAATAAAAACCTCATGGTCCTGACTCTGAAATGCTGCATAAAGTTCTGCCCTTGTGGTATTTCAGGGGAAAGAATTGATTTTTTTTTTCTTCATTTTTTTTCTAATAAGGCTGGAGCAAAAATTTTTTTGGCACGAGAACTAAATTCTACTCTGGATTATATTATCCGAACCCCTTAAGGAAAATCTTCCCAGCAGTTGCCTCTACCTGATCATAATGTATCAAATCTGCGTCTATTTAATTTAGGTTAGAGCACTGCTCTGTGCTCTCCCCTCCAGCTTCATTTCACTTCCCTCTTTCCTTTCCAGATGACACTGGTTAGATGTTTATCAGTAAGATCAAAATAAATGGGAAATCAAACGCAGTGGTATTTTCATCTCCAACTGAACCACCCAGTACCACACATAAACACCGCCCCAAACCCCCACCACATCCAGTGCACTTGGTCCCTTCGCAGCCAATGAGAGCAGAAGACCCTCAAAGTAAAAGAAAAGTGAGTTTCTTGGCATTGGGTGTTGCAATACCCCTGTCATTCTGATAGGAAAAAACCCCAAATAATTCCAAGCATTTGCAATAAAATTTCTCCTACAGTTAATAAATGCCATAAGATAATTAGTACTGCAGCAAAAAAAAACCATAATTTTACTTTCAACTGACTTTGTAGTTCCTGTACATTTTCTACTCTTTCACCTATGAATATTCTTGATTTGCAGCTAATTTAATTTAGCTGATTGATGATAAGGGATTGGTTAAGAGATTTTAATTCATTTTTCCTTCTAATTTTTCCTTTCTTTCCCTTTTGAATCTCTTTCTCCCTTTAAGCTTTGCAACAGTTCTCCATCATTCCAAATATGTAAATGCTATATGGAGATAAATCAAATAGGCAATATATTCACAAAAAAACTCCACCCCAAGCCTGAGAATAAAGAGAAGATTTCATTCTTTCCTTTTTTTGCATTATTTATTCCATTTTTTTTTTCCCCAGAAAAAATGCTTGGAAATTTAAAAAAACTTTTGGTAATATTTTTTGTGGGCTTGAATGTTCAGCCAAATACCTTTCAGAAATGAGGCACATTAGAAATAAGAACATTATTAGAAAATAAATCTAATTCAATACAGTTCTCTGTCCTGTGAGTACAAAACCTCACTAGTTCAAATGAGGATTTGAGATGAGTCCTGCTGCATTGCCACAAGTTTCTGTGCCTTAGGTGAGTGGGAGAACCTTAAGTAATTGAAAACAGAGTGGTTTAGGTCAGTGAAAAGAAGTTGTTTCCCAAACACAACTTTTCATTTTCTTCTGGAAATTTGGCCAGGTTTAATAAGATTTTACATGAATTTGAAATTGTCTGCCTGCAGTCTGCACCCAGGACTCTCATACATACTCTTGCACAGGACTTTCTCCATGCAGAGAGCAATGTGCGAACCTTGGGCACTGCTAAGCAATCAAGGACCCCCAGCACTCAGAAATCATGGGTGAAAGGTTGCTGAAAATGAAAGGACTGACCTATAAATCAAGAAGATTTTCTTTTTAAAAATAATAGAAGTGAGATTGGTTTTGTCTGTTATGCAACTTGAGCTTTTTTGTCCATAATTACAAAAAACACAAACATGTTTTGGTTTGGTTTAGATCATAATCTACAATTTAGAAACTCACAGGATTCTAGCAGCTGGAACTTAAAAGAGAAAAAAAAATGCTAAACTCATGGTACAGTCACTACAGGTGGCATCTCTGCAAGAGGTAGCCTGGTTTTTACATTCAGCATCATCTTTTAATACACAGAATTTTAATGCATGAAGATCTTCAAATACCCATGGAAAATCTCCGATGGAAAAGCAGGCCTCCTGGAGTCACTGACTTGTCCCCCAAGGGCTCTGAGGAATTCCTCTTTTGGAGGAGATGAGACTGCAGTGAAGGTAAGCATGGAGAAAATAAAAAGGATGTAACATTCAGGACTTTGCTCTTTAATTGAACTAACTCTTGGAGATATCAACACACCCCTTCTTCACTGTTTCCTCTATAACACCATCCTACTTTCCTGGAGGATTTTGGGGTTTGGTGTGGGGGTTTTTTGTTGTTTTTTTTTTAACTTACTTTTCAACTGTGTGAACATAAGGAGGGAATAATAACTTCTCATAACAAATTTTTTGCAATTTCAGTGCTGTCTGTTATCTCCCCCTTCTCTTTTTGAATCTAGGAGCCTTTTGGTCTCTGTAGCAGAGATTGTGACAGGCTGCAGGGAAGCATTTTGTGGCTCATGATATGTACTGGACATAGTATGGATTTTCTACTAATCCATTTGGAAGTTTGAGATGGCAGGATACTGGACGTAGAGGACCTGAAGGCATCCTACTTGTCCTATGCTCCGAATCTGATTTCTGTCCAGAACATCCAAAAGGGAGAATCTGTTCATTCTCTATTTTTGGATTAAGGTTTATTTACAGTTGCTCTAGAGTCTAGAATCAGTCCGAAGTGTTTTAGCAGATGCTTTGTGTGGTCTTTGAACTCTTGCAAGCCACAAGGGAAGGAAAAAAGAGGATTTCTGCATTTTGAGGCCAAGGGCTTTTCAGCTTATTTAGAACCACCTCCAATGTAAACCAATCACATGATTTCCATCCATTTCCTTCTGTCCTGAGCTCAGCTGCTTGTGTTAAAGATGCCAAGCACTTGGAGATGATGACAGGTAAGGGAAAGAGCTGCATATGGTTGAAACATAGCTAGTAGCATCCGGATGCTGCATACGAAACAGGACCTGTGATGTTGTAATGGAAGAGTGGCATCTGTTCCCTGGCTGCAGAGCCTTGGTGGTCCTTCCAGCTGTTCCCTGGAAGACTTCTCTGGCATTTTCAGTCTCAGCCCTGATAACGAGAGTCCCTGGTGGCCTTGAAGAAACATGGAAGGATTTCAGGTTTCTGTTGGCCATGGAAGATTGGTAATCACAGACTTTGTCCAAGAAGCAGATCTGCAGGAGAGTCATATTCCCCAGGGGCCACTGATGACAGCACGGCTAAAGTGGAGCTTCATCTTTTCCAACTTGCCTGTGGTCTACCACACAATTTGTTTGTTATGCTGAGCCGAAGGACGCTTACCACTCAGAGCCAGCAGCAGCTTTGGCTCGAGGTACAACACAGGCCACTCACTCGGGCAGCAGACTGCCGGGGACACCGAGAGAGACATGACCCCACCGCTTATGACAGTGCACTGGAAACTCTGCCTGTCTGCTGTGAGACAGCAGCCAGGCTGGGCTGAGGGCTGGCTGTCCTTGAAGCACATCCCTCCATCCCTCCAGCAACAGCGTGGGCAGTGACTCTGGCTCTCAGAGGCCTTTCTCACAAGATTACCTTTCCCTTCCCTCAGCAGAGGACCCTGGAGCTGTCCCCTCATCCTTACCCTCATTTTCCACCGCCCTACTGAGACAAGTGACTGGTTGTGTGCAAACTTCTCTTTGCTCCTGTCCAGTGAAAAGCCCAGTGAGCTTTAAACTCCTCCTGGAAAAGGTCTTCTCCAAGGGCAACCCCTCGTTCAGCTGAACACGTACTCGCTGCTTTTTGGCAGCCAACTGCCCTGCAGCACGTCTGCTGGACGGACCCAGCTGGGACACAACAGAGTCTCAGGGGACCTCCCAAGGTCTGGTCAGGACTGGTCAATGTGGTGTTATTAGTCAAACTTCAGGGAAATTCAATGGGTGGTGGTGAGTCATCTCACCCGGCTGGAAGTGACCCAGTCACACTCGGATCCCCATGTTCTCAATGGAGAGAAATAAACTTCTCGGGCACAGACTGTCTGAACTATTTTACCACGTATTTTAGGAAGAGATGATGTTCTCTACTGAGTGGGTTCACTACACCTCCACTGATTATGAAAGGAGAAGCCAACTCTGAAAAAGATGTTACAGCACCTAAAGTTACGTGAAAGGAACCCAAGCCCTGGTCTTCATCTGGAGACCATTAAGTAGTGCATGACCCAAGATTTCCCTATTTGTATGAGTTCAGCTGCTCCTCTGCTACTGGTAGGTATTTAAATATGGCTACTCAACAAAGTAGGAGCCATTTGATGAATGAAGGTTTGCAGCAATATCTCCATCTTAGCAAATTTAAGTAGAGCTGTTGAAAGGTGAGAAAGTACTGGTGCTGTAAACATGGGAACATACTACTAAATGACATGCCCACCCACTTCTTGGTCTCTTTCCACTGCCAAAGCAGTAAAAAGGGACCTTAGTGTAAGTGTGAATCCAGCTCTTGGAATGTTTTTCCATTTCCTCGTATTTACGTTAATGAGCACTGACACTACAGACTCACATTCCCAGCTCAGTACTTCATCAGACTGACCAGCAACAAAACCAAGGAGATGAGACTAAACAGATGATTTGATGAGGTTTTTATTATTATTATTTTATTCCTCTAGGCTATGGAAAGAAAAGAAGAAAGAGGTTACACCTCTGATTTCAAAAAGATAATAGCTAAGTTCAGAGACAGGTTTCAAGGCAAAAAAATCAAGAAATTCGAGGAAAATTATTGTCTGCATACTAATTTAACACTATTAATTGGCAATGTTTTCCACTTGGTAAAATGTTCCTCCTGAAAAAGGTCAGCTTGCCTGGATAAAGTCCTAATGCCTGACAGCAGATTGCTTTACCTTAAGTTTAACCAGGAATAAAAAGATGGTGTAAAAGCCTCTCTTCTCATAAAGGGAGACTTTTCATGAGTCCTTTGCACACACGCAGATGACTATGTAAGGTGGACATTGAATGAAAAGCAACTCCTTTTGGCCCATACTGTGGGTCCATCGCATTCCCTGTGCCCCCCACTACTACATCTCAAATCCATAGCACCAGTGACAGGAAAGGGCTGTGAATTTTGTCTCTATAGGTTTATATATATGCATATGAATGCATCCACACGCTGAATCAGTCCTGATGACTGGGGGAGGAAGGTTGTCATGGGAGAGGTGTTAGGAGGATGCTGTTTGTCCCTGGGCTAGGTCTATCTCTGGACTGGACTGGCACATCTCCTTTGAAGTCAAAGGGCTGCTGTGGATATTTGGATACACTCCTGCACCTGACTGCAAACAGTTTTTACTTCCAGCTTGGTGTCTCGTGAAATTGATTTCTTTGGTGATTGTGAAGCTCTGTTTGCTGCAGGTCCTCAAATGCAGAGAGTTCGTTTTTAACTCTAGGTCAAATTAAAGCTTTGGTCCAGCTCTGACCCTCAAGAAGAGTTACCACGTGTGTGTTAGTGAAGACTGAGAGAAAGTATGACAGAGGAGCAAGTGAGATTTGACTTGACTCCTTGGCTAAGCACCTTCTGACATGAAATCATCCTGTATTTCAGAACATTCCAGGTGTTTGAATAAAGTAGAAAATATCACAGTGGGGAAAAGTATTCCAAGATTTAACACACTACAGAACCTCCTCTTTCCTTATGTCTGCTTGACACATACATGCATATATTTTTATTTTTATATATATATACACACAATCCATTTTCCCTTTTCATGCTCAATCTCCAGATCCAAAAAGTTCTTAACTGCAAAAAACTGAGCACTAAGAGAAACTGTGTCCATTCCACCCCAGTGCTGAAATGGGAGGCTTTGGTTACATCCATATTAATAAATTGAACAGGGGTTGGGCCTGGTACTGGAGTGTGGTTATCTTCCTGGACCTAATAACAGAGCAGGTGTATTCTTCTCTTTCCAAACTGTCTGCTGTTATATCAGAACTGGATACATCTACATCCAGGCTTTTCCTGGCTCCCCCATAGACATATGTGTAATTCTTCAGCACATGTTGGGGTATTTAAAATATAATTCACATTTTTTCATGGAGATTAGTGCTAACAAGGGCCTAGTGCTCATTTCTCCTTCTGCTTTAGGAGGTTGCATTTTCCAGCTGAAAAAGTAAGGACGATTCCTCTTGACATCTGGTGACCCACCAGGCATTTCACAGAACCAGCCAGCCAACCAGCTTGGTGTGGTAATTTAAAGTTACCCATTTTACCTGGTTTTGCATCATTTCTCACCCTGAATATGAATGGCAGACGTGCAACTTGGTAAACACTACTCAGATCCTGGTGCCATACATCGGTGATGCAGTGTCCTTGAGATCCTCTGTGGGACTGGTTGAATTCCCATGGTTCTTGGTTTGAGTAAAAGGACCAAAACAGAGGTTTCTTTGTGACCAAAATAATGCCCCTCCTTATTATCAGAAATACATCATACAGCACACACTTGCAGCAGATGAGGATGGTTGCCAGAATCAGGACTGATTTCACAGAGGCTTTCACCGGGGCCAAAATACAGTGGAGGAACAGGTCATGATGAATGCCTCTGAAAGCGGAAAACATGTTCTTCCTTCAGTTTTAAAAATCTGAAGGATTACCCACAACACAGCAGGAGAAAAATAATGGTACTGGAACTGCATTTTGAGAATCATCAGGTTTTTTTACTGGGTGTACAATACAGCAGCCCTAAATTCATGCATATGCCTTTAGAAAATGTACCCCTTAGGGATCATAAGACCCAGACCTGCAAGTTGCTCTAGGGAACCATATTTTCACATTTAGTCAGAGAAACTTGTTTTGTTAATGTGGAATGCCGCATTTTCTTTTTTTTTTTTTTTTTCAGTACAGCCTAACCTACAGCAAGTTTAACCTGAGAAAGTGATAGAAATTAGCTGCTGTGTATCCTGGCATGTTCCATACAAGTTTCACCTTGATTTGCATATGTCTACACAACTCCTCTCCAAGAAAGACAGCTCAGCTAAGCTGCTTCAGAAATGAACAGTTCTGCCTTAGAATACCATGGCTAGACTGAACCGTTAGGGGACAATCCTGGAGAATGTGCAAGTTACATCACCTGCATCATCGATGGAGTCTAGGGCAGGATTTCTTTTATCCTTATATAAACCTCTAAAAGTGCCCATTTTCATGAACGGGGCCTGTGATGACCGGACCAACTGCACATCTCTGTACTGTAGATGTCCAAAATATGTGATACCCCATGTGTGATCTATGACACTGGCTGCTCTGTGAGGGCTGGACATAACATGCTGCCTTTCCACTTCCTAATGGTACAGTGTCAGGATCACTTCAAATGCCCATATCAGGTCGACACTTGATAATACCATGGAAAGAAGGAGACATAAAACAGATATTAGATGTGCTATCTAAAGGAGTAACCATGACATAGCACATATATTTAGAAAAGAGGATTAAAAGATTGCTTCCTCAGCCTAAATGACTACAAGCTTCATCTGCTCAAAGTTAACTAATTAAAGTTTAGCTGAGTATGAACTAATTGCCATAGGCTGCCTTTATCATTAACATAGAGAAACTGGCTCCAATGAAGCATGAGGCCAATGCCTATGCAAACTAAAATAGGTTAGCCTGGATCACCATGAGCATGCAGACTGTTAGGCTCTGCTCCCTACTCAAGACGGATTCTCCCATTATGCACTCAGCTTTGCCAGTGGAATGTGTTCTAAAAGCCAAGAGCTGCATTAGCAGACTGTTGCACTGGGCGGGGGGGTGTTCTTATGCTCTGCGTGCAACCCCTTAAGAGATGAAACCGCAGGACTAGATTTAATTCATTTTTGATGCTTAGCTATTTGAAGTGGAAGCCCTTTTCTACCCTAGGATATCAAAGCATTTCATAAAGTGGCTTAGTATTATTGTGCTGCTTAGGTGACTCAAGAGCAGTCATGGTTTCCAATGCAGATGTAACCCAGAAAAGCTCACGCTACAGCCAGGCATAAGGCAGCGGGACACATCTCAGGCTCACAAGCTGTATTAGGTGCAGAATTGAGAGCAGAACCCTGACATCGTTCATGCCACGCTTCTACCTTAACCACACATGCTTTTCCCTCTCCGTACATCATCCTGATGCTCCTAAGAAGGAGATTAATCATTTTGTATCTCATTTTTCTGCCAGGGGTGAGTCAAGCACGCATGACTGAAGTGACTTAGACACATTCTTAGGACAGTGCCAAGAAGAGAAAGCAGCTTTCACAGGACTTAGAGGCAGGAGTTAGACACCAGCTTGTGCAAACCGGAGATTCACTAAGGCCCGTGATGCAATGGAAAGTGTTCTGCTGTTGCAGAAACTAGGGAAGGTCAGAAACATTTTATTTATTGGGGAGAAATCTTTCCATCAAACATTCCCTCTAGCTCTGTCCCAGTACTTAAAAAATATCTACCAGGATATTCAGCAATGAGCCTGGTAAGTATATAATTCATTACTCGACTGCATGCTAAAAATTGTAGATTCTAGATACTGATTTTATAGCACAGCACAGTTTTCCTCACTTTTGACCCTGTACTAACCTTTCAGTGTTTCACAAGGGATAATTATCCATATCATTCCTTCCCTGTACCTGAGGGACTAATGAACTTATCACCTCTTCTTTGCCAACACATCCTCCTGCTCCTCATATATCCATTCTGCAAGTGGTTAACTTAATTAAGTTACGCTCAGAGCAATTGTTCCCAGCATGTTCTTAGCTTGAAGTGTACTGCTTCTGTTTCAGACCTGCAGAAGGGTTTGCCTGCCCCCAAGCTTGTCTGCTCTCTTAGCTCTCTCACTGACTTAAAAAAAGATTATTGAAAGACTATATCCATACAGATCTTGCCTAGCTAAATTAATCAACTTCCATCTGAAAGGAGATGGAGTTTAAGCCCTGCTTAAACCTCTAGCAGCTGCCTGTTGAGGAAAGTAAATTGTGGTGGCCTTGCTTCACTGGATGCTCTGGAGTAGTGTGACCAGCTGTTATAAAGGCAGGAAATATTTTTCTCTCTCTCAGTTTCATGGTAAGGTACAAGGAATCCCTGACCTTTTTTTGGAGGAATAGTGACTGTTAATTGTTTCCAGAGCAAGACATGTTTTTGGAACAGGCCCTGGAATTATCCAGCAAGGTACAGCAGCATATATGCAAAGAGCAGAGCTCGTTGGGACATTCATAAATGTTTCCCGAGGACACTAGTTATTGGCATGGTTTCTAGAAGTCATGTCTTCTGCATTCAGCAGACCAGTATGCAACAAGCTGTGTAAGACAGGGAACGGGTTTGGGGTCCCCAAAGCAGGGCACCCTTGGAAGCAGGAAAGGTCATGCCACTTGAGAGCTGGCAGTTTGATATAAAAGCATTAAATTACAAATACTGGCTGGATGCAGACCCAGTGCAGAACTGCTTTCCTCCTGCAGGATGTAGTGAAACAGCATCTTTTCTGTGATCTTTCCACCAGCTTGTACGCAGCTGCCAGCTATGACGGGACTCTGCCCAGAATGAGATGCCCAAGATTTACACGTCTGCTTTGCCTTAGGCCAGGAGAGCTGATTTCTGACATCACTGTATGAAGAGTAAGCAAGTTGCTTTGGAGGTCCGCAGACTGTACGTGGATTAGTAAACTCCAGCTTCCATTGCAGTTGGTGGAGAAAAATCAGCACCTCCAGAGAGTGATTCAACATTAAGATTAGATGGCAAAAATCCTTTGGGACTTCCAGTGGTGTTTGTCTCCACTGGTGGCACAGCACCCCAAGGCCTTTAGACCATGAGTTCTCCACTGGCCTCCAGGAAAACAAATGAGTGTGTGGGCTTCCCACTCTCCCAGTTAGGCTGGGGTCTCCCTTCTGGAGTGGACCTTGAAGAGATTTTAATCTCTATTCCCCATTTCCACGTGCAGAGGCAGCTACATTTTGCGTAGTAGAGCAAAGGAGGCCTGCAGGGTCACCGGTTTTGGTAACCATGAGCTACCAGGTCAAGTCTGTCCATTGGATCCAGTTTAGCCCTTAACTGGCAGCAAATTACCCCTTTGCTTTCTCCATTCAACAGTTACCTCCATGGGACAAATTAGCTATTTGATGGGTTGAATCATTTCTAGCTCCATTGATATGAGCCTAAGTTTATCATTTTTCTAATTTAAACAGCTTCAAGCCTTATTTCCTAGGAGAACATAATCATCAAGCAATGGGATAGGACTGTGCTCCGCCTCTCTCGCAGAAGGATCCAAATCCATCTGTGCTGTCCCAATGTATAGACAGGGATCCAGGACTCAGAGGGCCGGGAAGAGAGCAAGTGAAAAGGGAACTGATGTTGCCGTGCGTGACAGAGGACACCTGGGTGCCAGACCTTGCTCCCAGTGCTGTTCTGCACATGATGTTATGTCTCTTTGATGCAAAAAGACCTCAGCAGACATCAGAACCCAGCTGTTGGGAATCTGGCCCTTTTCTCCTGTGGGTGGACAAGAGGGAGGAGTGTATGGCACCTCTCTCAAAATCTTGTCTGTTCACACAGAAATTAGTCTCAGCTTGAAATTTCTTTCAAAAGAAATGAAAAGCAGAAGAGGGAGAAATTGCTCATATGCCATAGGCTGAGGGAAGGAGGGAGAAGAAGAAAGCATAAAGAACACACAAAAAAAAAGGAAAACTTGACTCAGAGAAATAACAGATTCTATATATTTTCCTTCCTGGAGGCTTGGATGTAATGGTAACTTCATTGCCTCTGTTCCCTGCACGGGGACTGGTGTCTCTTCCAAGGCAATCACAGGTGCTTTTCCCCCTTGCATGGACCAGACCCACATCAGCCACAGCCAGGGCAAAATCCTGATTGCTCTATCACTCCTCTGCTTCCCTGGTGGGCCAGGGATGTGCTTTCAGGAGACAAGAGCTGCAGACACACGCACACACGCACGCACTCAGCTGCCCTTTTGCTCTGACAGACGGTTTCCACTGTCTTGTGGAAATCTGCCCTGCCCGCCAAGAACAATAACAGGGCGGACATGGGAAGGTCCTAGCCGACTACAGCACAAGAAAACGTTGTCTGCATTCAGAGAGCGAACATCTAGCATCCTTTTCCTCCTCTAGCTTGGGTACTTTCCTCTCTCAGGAACATGCATATCATGCGAATTTTACATCTCAGGATGAGGTATGGGATTTTCATGTTGCTTTCTCCAGTAGGTTTATTGCGGCTGCCCTCAAATCGTACAGAAGAAGAAACCTTGGATGTCAGTGAGCACGAGCTTCAGATTTCATGTGAAATACAGGGTACAGACAAACATTTATCCAACCAAGGGGTCCTGAAAGAGGGAGAAGGACATCTCCTGCACTCCTACCTAACACTGGCCTGTTCAAGTGTCCTTGTAGGACACCTATATCCAACCTCCTCACTCAAGTTAGAATAAAACTCAATCTTCCCCATTGCACTGTACTCACTGAACAATTTTAACCTGAGTAAGACTTGCTCAAAATCAAATTATGCTTTTCTGTATGAATCCTGTTCCCTGGAGTGGCTGTGGCTTGTTGGGTCTATTTTGTTAATCCCTGCATCTCTCCCAACTCGCTTCCCATCACAGGAGGGAAACTGGTCTGCAGATGGCTTTTGCCATTGGAGCATATTTTTGTCTGCCACATCACAGTGCAAAATAGCTGTCATCACTTTGGGGAAAGGCTAAGGCAGCTGGGAATGAGATTTCTGTTGAGGGGACCAGCAAAAAGGATGTGGGGGGTGTGAATTTTTATTTTTCTTAAGTTATGCAAGTGATATGTACAAATATGTGAAGCACTCAAGCTGGCCTGCAAAAACTGTGGTCTTAGTAACAACTCTGCCAGAAATTGGTCTGGGGTGTTGGCCATGTAACCAATCCCAAGGCTGCGAGACATGGAGCATCTTCCCTTGTCTGCTGGTGTCTTTGCACAGCATTGAACACAGGAGTCGTCCAATTTCAATGGGGATCCTCTATGAATTACCAAGAAAAAAAGAAGAAAAGTATGAAAGTCCTGGATATATAAACTGTTTGCTACTGTACCATGTGGTAAAAAAAGGGACCACTCTCAGTCAGTTGTACCTGCCTTTACTATTGCAGTTTCAGGCTTTTGCTATGATCCTTCATGGTTGTGTTTTCAAGAATGAATATTTGAAAGCTCGCAGCTGCAGAAAAGGGAAAGGAATTTCCCCCTGCAATGCCTGTAGCACTCGTGGCATACCCTCCTCTCTCCCATGAACTGACACAACTCACTAATCCCATAGAAAATTAACCCTGAAAAAAATAAAAAGAGGTAGGGAAGACCTTTCTTCCTGTGTCAGTGTACCAAATTGGTCCACAGAAGGATCCAATGAGCACTAGAGCGAGCCCAGAGGAGGACGTGGGTGAGAGAAGGACCTCTTGCTTTGGGTGGCAATAAATCATTCAATTATTTCAGCCGCTCAGGAAACCACAGCCACAGAGCTTTTATAGCCAGCTAACCCATGTTTCTTCTAATGACCAACCTACACGTGCCATTTATGTGCAAGTGCCATTGATCTCGATGTCTATAATTTACCACCTTTAACGATACAAATGCTTTTACAGATCACTGGATCCATAAGTTACTACAACATGTGCTAAAAGCCCTGTTAACTTGAAGACGGGAATGGGTTTATGCATTGCTTTTCCTGTCATTACTTTTTGAGTATTACTAGTAGCGCAGCAAGATTTTTTTTTGTTATTTCTTGGGATACAAAAATGGAAGAAACTTTCTTTGTCCTGAAAGAATCCACAGTCATTGGTTCCTAGTGACTATTTGGAGGAAAGTGAATAGAAATAAGGAATCCTCAGTTACATCCTACAAAAGTTACTTCAGTTTCGGAAATCTCCAAGTGATACCACAATGCTGGTTCCCAGATTTCACTGAACTTTTAACATAAATCTTTCCGCTTTATTTTCTGAGTGGCTTTCAAAAATTGTACACTGATTTTTAAAATCAGTTTCTTAAAATCTGGTTTTGCCCATATTAATTTAAGTCAGAAAAGGAGAGTTTGCTAACCAAACAAATCTCAATAAAACATCTCTATAAAGCATCTACATAGAAAAATATACTGATGCCGGTGAAAGACAAAATTATTCAGCCTGCTTTAAGCAATAAATTGAGCTCTAATCTTGGAATTTGAAACCTAACATCAAAGACAAAAACAACACCCTGTTTTTTCTTCAAGGAAAAATCAACTCAACCTATACCATTTCTGAGAGATGTCTGTCTAACCTGTTCTTTAAAAACTCAGTGAAGGAGACTCCAATGCTTTTTTTCAGAAATCAGCTGCAAGACTTCATTCTTCTTGGAGATTTTTTGTTCAAGAGTTATGTTGGGTTTTTGGGGGGGCAAGGGGGATGCTTTGCATTGAGATTTTTACCCCAAGTACCCTCTACCTTTCTTACTTTAATTTCATGACTTTTTATCCTCACTGTGATAGAACCAGAGAACAGATTGTTCACTTTCTTCCTGAATGGATCCTTCCAGTCTGAAATATGAACACTACAAATTCAGAAAATTACAAGAAAAAAATGAAGGTAGAGGAGCAATTCTGCAGACTTTTGTAAAGCTTTCCCAACTGGTAGACATTTTTCCTACAGATGCTTCACACCCATATATTGAATAATCATAGAATCATAGAATGGTTTGTGTTGGAAGAGACCTTGAAGATCATCTAGTTCCAACCCCCCCTGTCATGGGCAGGGACACCTTCTACTAGACCAGGTTGCTCCAAGCCCCATCCAACCTGGCCTCGAACACTGCCAGGGATGGGGCAACCACAGCCTCTCTGGGCAACCTGTTCTGGTGCCTCACCACCCTCATAGTGAAGAACTTCTTCCTTACATCTTATCTAAAGCAACCCTCTCTCAGTTTGAAGCCGTTACCCCTTGTCCTATCACTACATGCTTTTGCAAAAAGCCCCTCCCTGGCTTTCTTGCAGGCTCCTTTAGGTACTGGCAGGCTGCTATAAGTTCTCCTCAGAGCCTTCTCTTCTCCAGGCTGAACAACCCCAACTCTCTCAGCCTGTCTTCTTAGGAGAGGTGCTCCAGCCCTTTGATCATCCTCTGGACTTGCTCCACAGGTCCATGTCCTTCTTATGTTGGGGGCTCCAGGGCTGAATGCAGTACTGCAGGGGGGGTCTCATGAGAGTCAAGTAGAGGGGGAGAATCCCCTCCCTCAACGTGCTGGTCACGCTTCTTTTGATGCAGCCCAGGATACTGTTGGCTTTCTGGGCTGCAAATGCACAAACGCTGGGTCGTGTCACTGAAATGACTGCATAAATCAGAAGAATGAATACCCCTTGCTTTTTGTCACAGACACAGTCATCAGTGTCTCAGAGTGACATTTCTTTGGCAAATAATTCTTCTTAGTGAAAAAAAAAAACAAACATATTTGGCAACACTGAAACAGGTTATGAGTTCATATTGTTTTCACTGAACTAGTCATTAAAGTCTACTAGTAGAAATGAGAAGGAAAGCCAGGTTACTTTGACATTTTTTAACTAAAACTGTTGAGAAAGTGGGGTTTAATTTCAAAATCAGTTTTTTGTCATATTTTGGGTTTGTTTTTTTTTTTAAAGGGATTCATTTAGAAATATTCAAATCCAAACACCTTATTTGTGCTGAAACAAAATGCATCACTTCTCTGAAAGAGAATAGACTTCTCCAAATTATCAACAAATGAAAGAGGAGAACCATGAGTCACTGACACTCTTGGCATTTTTTTAATTATTGTTTTTGTATGATTCACAGTCTCAAAGGTGTGAGCTGGTCTTTTTCGCAGAAGACATGTCTGGATGAGGGAAGAAATGCAGTGGTCCCTGGTGCTAACTGGTGCTGGCATCTTCTCCTTTATGGCAGAAGAAAGTGTGTGTGCACTCACAGGTATCTGCATGTGTGTGAGTAATTCGATGAGGAAATGAAAAGGAAAAAAAAAGAAATCTTCCTGGAAGGAGAGCTGGGAAAGCCCTGTGCACTGTATCAAAAGCAACACTCATGTCTAATGTCTAAGGACATAAATCTTTTATTATTATAACCAGTCATCATTAAATCAGTCAACAAGATTATATAACAAGGAATTGAATTAGACCCTCTACCAACATTTAGAGCAGAAGGCTGGAAAACTCAACAACATTGAGTAGTCTGAGGCTTTTTTCTTCCTTCTGCTCCGCTGCTGGGTCCCACTGGGGGATCCCCAAAGCCTGCTCTCGGTTGTGAGAGGCAAAGTGCTCATTAGGAGAACTTTCTTAAGCGCAAACAGGAAGTCTAGTGGGGAAAGGAGCAGTGTTGGTCAGAAAGATGTGTTTTATCAGGGTGCTGTCTTCTTGAGACTTAGGATTTCCCAGATTTCAGCAGTGCTGACCCACTAGACCCAGCTAAGAGTCTTAAATATGGACTGCCAGAGTCAACAGAACTGAAAAAAAATTTGGAAATAGGTGAAAATAGGGTCTTGGTCAGCTCTGGCTTTTTTCTCCACATGTATGCTTGTGCGTATCCTCAATCATGTCATCTCTCTCCTCCTGCCGTGAAAAATGGGACAAGGCCATACCCTGTCACATTTACTCTATTGAGTCACACTGGCAAAGTGGGACGTATGTCATCCACAAAAAGGTCCCGTCGGCCGGGTTGGGAAGTGACATCTCCCCCATTCACATCTTCTTCTGGTCACTGCTCAGCCCCACAGCAATCTCTTGCTTCAGGTCTGCAGTTACCAAAGGATCCATTCACCTGCTGGGTCACGGCACAAAGTAGCATGGGACAGATTTGTGACAGGAGACATTTTCATGGATCTCAGGTCTCTGTTGATCTGTGGGTGTTAGGGAGTACATCCCAGTTGTATATGGGTACCCATGCAAGGCATCCTACCACATGGCCTATTTGATGCAGTAGTTATGCAGGGCTTTGTCCATACTTCCATTTTTAGCTGTTTTTTTGAGTGCTTTAGATATTTTTAAGAGGACCTGATATAAAGAAAGAGCACAGGACTTAAATGTTCATAGCTGCCCAGGATTAGTCAGGCCAACCAAAGCATTGTTTTCATCTTATCTTTATTGAGGCTTAGAGATCTATTAGCTTGTAATCACTAGCTTGTCCTTCTTCATATTTCACATATTGCCATACATCCTCATCTTTTATACTACTAGTGTCCATGTTCTTTACATCACATTTTCTCCAGTTTTCCCCTATTTTTGCCCAGTACCTATCAAGGGTGGTTCCCAGTAAGTGAAGGGAAGTGGCTATCATAGAAGAGGATTTACTTTATGTGAAATCATTGCTGTAAAATCTGCAGGTCTGGGAGGCAAGGCTGTCAGGGGAACTGCACCTCCTGATTTGGGGTTTTGACAAAAATTGTGTACAGTCAATATGTTCTGCGTCCCTTTCAGCTCAGGGTTAGTGTACTCCAGTTCCCAAGGGTTGCAAAGATGCTGGTGAAGGAAATGAGAACTAAAAAGCAAAGTAAGTGAAAATAAACCATGTGAAATACAAACCCTACTAAACAGGGAGAGAAAGCATTGTTTGGCAGGTGGGAAAGAAGGAACAGATCAGGGGAAGGAAGGAAGGAAGGAAGGAAGGAGGGAAGGAAGGGCCTCATTTCTATCCATCTACTTTCTCTTTCGTTGTGCAAATTGACTTGATTTACAGCTCTGTGAGACACTTATTCTGCAGTGTTGACACCCGAGAAACTATGAGAAGAATGACTTCCACCAGAGACAAATTTAGATGGTTTTCTCTGGCACAGCTGAAGAACACGCCCAGAGCAGAGTAGCTGCTTTTGAGCCTTAGCCATTGTGGGTCAAATCTCAGCTGTGGGTTTGGATACACATTTGCACCGCATCCCCAGATGGCTGCACTGGTTGTTTATATCCACCACATGGGTGGATTAAACTTTCAGATTAAGACATCTGCATTTAGTTGTCTAGGTGAGCGATAGACTTTCAGGTCCCTGTGTATACAGTGGAAGTCTAAAGCTTAATTCAGTCGCCCACACAGAGTCATCCGGTGCTATTTGAAAGACCTTAGAATATTGGCACCATCTGCACCAGGCTAAGAGATATGACCGAGAACCTACAGGAGACTCATGCCCTTTCGCAACACCAGCTGGAGGCAGGGTACTCAAGGGTTCTCAATGTCTGTATTTAAGCGACTGAATACCACCCCACCCTCACATATCTGCATAGGTGCCCCTATGCATACCTGGTGTTTAGACTCCAATGGATATTGGACAACACAGTCAGCTAAGACTAGGAAGAGATTTCATTTAACTTCAAGAAGGTATCTGCATCTGGTTCATTAGACATTTTGCTCACATGGTCACACCTCATCTTGGGTGTCTGATTTTTGTTAACTGAATCCCATCCATGAAGTAGCCTACAATATCAGACATCCACTTAGGTCTCCAAAGAGGAAATATGGGTATAACAGATCAAAAAGGCGAAGTTATTAAAAATCAGAAAATATAATAAAAATCATTGTCAGAAGGTTAAATTTCTAAAATTTTCATCTATGACTGCCTCAACACAGATCAGCTGTTATTCGACTTCCTGACAACAAGTATTGCAATGGTTCACTGAAACTAATGCAGTGACTTGGAGATGTGGATTCAAGTGCTCAGACTATCATGAACCTCTTCTGTGTCTCAGACCACGCCACATACTCCCAACTTGAGCTAGTAGCCTATGTCAAAGACTGCTCCTTCCTCCAAATACATCATCTGAAACCACTAATACATCATACGTATTGATACTTATGCTCAATGTTATGGTCTCTCCCATGGTGTCTTGTTTTATGCAGATCAAAATCCTCTAATTGGTTTAGGGGACAGAAGTCTCAGTGGCCTCAGAGGCAAAAGTAATTGTGTCCCATCATTATAGGAAGTTTGCCACTCTCATGGGATGCTGTTAAGCATTTGAAGTGCCATGGAGCGCTGATGAACTGACAGAGAAATTACTCATGTATGTGAGTTTAAGAGCTAATGTTTAGAGAAAGCTAATGCTAAAGAGTCTCTTGGGACTCAGCAAGTAATGTTAGGCTACAACACACCAGTGCTAGCAAGCCAGACACTTCTGGAGAGTCATGTAGCAAATTTGGAGCACACGAGGCAAGGAGCTCTTAAACCAAGACTTGTGGGAGAACTCTGTCCTTTGGAGGGGCAGCTGGAGGCAAGCTGGGATGCCCTGTGGTACTGGAAGTGGCACAAGGTACCTATAATTAGGCAGCAGAAGGTCTTCATTTGAGAGGCATAAATTTCCTAGGCTCCTGAACTGAGAAGTCCGTTAGAAGCCGTAGCACATCTTGCTCAGCCTCTAGCTGGTCTCTGAGAACAGCTCTCATCAGTCCTGTGTCATACCTGCTAGCCCTGTGCAGATGCTACAGACGTCCAGAGGTATCTCAAATGGCTCTGTATACCTGAGATTTGGCAACCACATCCAGCCTTAAGTTTCTAATTAAAGTGTCTAGCTTTTTTGCATAGCAGAGAAAAGCAATCCATCACCCTTGCCTAAAACACTTAGAACTGAATATATCAGCCTCTGGAGGTACCAGATTCTCTCCCTTTACATGAACAGCAGCCTAGATAATTAGGACACAGTCCAGTTGCCTAAGCACACACATCTCATGCCATATAAGATGCCTAGGGGTGTCTGAGAATACACACATGGCTGGCACGTACAACTCAGGACCCACGGGAGACCTAAATCCTTCTGCAATGGCAGATGGAGACCAGATGAGTTTGCTAAGGACTGAAATGGGACCAGGCACCTAAAGCTGAATCCCTAGTTTAAGCAAATGCATGATTTTTAAGCAGTGACAACGAGGTGGAACGAACCCATCCTACGGAGACTAAGCAGTTTTCCTGATCCCCATGTTCTTA
This sequence comes from Leptodon cayanensis, assembly GCA_027564655.1. NCBI lineage: Eukaryota > Metazoa > Chordata > Aves > Accipitriformes > Accipitridae > Leptodon > Leptodon cayanensis. The sequence continues at coordinate 43,151,463 of JANXJC010000077.1, read as the reverse complement.
CCCCTTCCCTTCCAAACCAGAGCAGCCCGGACACTTCAGCCTGTGCTTAGTCTGCTGCCAGTGATTCATTCCAGTCACCACCACACCCAACGCAATGGGTGCATTACGTTTCATGGGCTTTCCTGAGGGTTTCACCACTCGGACAACGCCGTCCTTCGCTGCCGTGGCACCGGTGCTTTCATTTTGCTGGTGCGTGCAGCAGGGCTACAGGCTGCCCGCTTACAATGCAATTACACAGCTGTGAGAAGGACTAAAATAAAAGCCTTCTGGTAGTCGTCTGACTTTTTTTCCTTCATTGCGGGCCTAAAATTTCACACTGTTTTTCGTATTAAGCCTGTTGTGGGGTTTTGTTTTTCTGTGTATTCAATCATACAGCAGGTTATGTGCTTACAAGGAGTTCATGTTAAAAGGCCATAAAAATGAAAAATTAATGTTGTCTTCGCAGACCCAATGCAAATAGCAAAAAAAAAAAAAAAAAAAAAAGAATGATTTAGCTGCCTGTGTTCTAGCAGAGGATAATTTGGCTTCTTCTTAATGCCTAAGTTATGCATTGATTTGTATCTGAATTTTGCACAGAAGTTATGCAACTCCCTGGACGGTGCTTAAAGCTTAAAGTATGAGGTGGTGACAAATGCTGGAAATGACATAGGAGGAAAAAATGGACTTTGGTACGTGAGCCATCAGGTTGTCCTGAGAGCAATACATTTTGGCAAGAAATGACGCAGACAGGAATGACAGTCTTAGATTCTGGTTTAGCTCCCTGTGGAAGTATGTCCCGCATATTGCATATAAAAAGGAGGGGAAGGGAGAAATACAAATTATTGCTGACGTCTACTCAAAAAATGTGAGATCCCAAACTAATTGTGGCCAGATGTTGTAGTACAGAATAAGAAGGAAAATCTACTTTATTCTCACCAAAGGTAGCAAAGCATGTAAGAGTTTCACATCAGCTGCAACTGAGGGGGAAAACTAAGTTTTTTCCAGAAACTGTGGAATAATTTGAATGAACACATAGTCTTTTGAAGTCTAGTCCTGCTAAAGGACTCAAGGTTCTTGACATTAATAGATTAAGTATATATTAACTTAACTTTCCAGGAATCCTGAGATGAAAGTTGACCGTTTTAGGCTGGGGGTTTGGGGTTTTGTTTCTTTTTGGTTTTTTTAGTTGGTAGACACTTTTCCATAGAAATCAAGTTTTGTTTGTTTGTTTATTAAAGAAAAAAATATCTGAATTTCAGTGACTTTTCCTTAGGTAAGAGAAGCATGCTCATCACTTTTAAAAGTGTCCAGTCTACAGGGGTACAAAAGTTTGCAATAACACATAACTGTGAACAAACTGGCTTTCAAATAGCTTGTTCACAAGATCATCTGGGCTTGGTCACACTACTTCTCCCTGCTTCTCAAGCACAATTTTTAAGCTACTTTGACACATATACTGCTATTGCGAACCTTGTATCAGGACCCAGGCCAGACAGTTTAGAGAGAGTTTGTATTGTTGTAACTGGTGTAATAGATATAACCTACCATCAATGCACTGAGACAGAGACTCATCCAAGTCCATGGCAATTTCAGTGACCAATGACCAATATCTAGTCATTTGGGCTCCCAAATCACTTGCACTCCATCCATAAAATATCACCCGATCAGCACTGTTTTTATATGGTACCAGATTCCTAAATCTCCTGTACAGACTACCCACCTGAGAGGGTCAAAAGCCTGCTCTCCCAGGTCTAAGTCACAATGTTATCCTACCCCTCCAAAACCACCATCAGAAGAGTCTTCTTCCACGAATTCAGTTACCAGTGCTACCATCTCCACTTAATTCTCAATACACCTCACCTCAATGCCTGTTTTGTGTCTCAGCAAGAGAGATTGGCAGCTGTATTTCAGTATGGACTCTATACTGAGACACTCGTGTTAGTAGAATAAGGCACGTACTAAGTATAATTCCATGATTATCTGTTTTTGTATGGATATCTGTAAGAAGTTTTTTCTACCTATCTATCTGTTCACACATCCAGCTATAACACCAAAGAATCACCAAAGAATTGAGCTAAATTAAGATCCTGGTTCTATAGAGCTTGAATGATACTCCAGTGTTAATGACATAGGGCAAAGTGTGTACAGGTGAAGCCTTTCCAGGATCACGACCAAGGTTTGCAGAGTCTAAGACCAATCAGAGCTGTGTGAAAGCAAAGTTTCATTCTAAAATAGCTTTCTTCCAGTGCCCTTTCTACTCTTATGATGATTTGATTATTAAGTGAGGGTTATTGAGGGAAAGAGAGATAAGAATGACTCAAAAGACATCTACGATAAGAGAGTTCAGAAGATCACAAACATCAAACTGATTTAGCACTTGATTCCATCTTTTCCTTACCCAGCCTTTTTAATGTAATTCCCTTCCAACAAAGTATCATAAAACAATAATATTTAGGTGTGTAACACTGGCAAAGTAAAGCAATCATTTCCATAAAATGCTGCAGACGGCCTAACAAAAGAAGCTTCTAGAGGCAATGTCCAATAGCTTCCAGCTCCCAGTGATGTTTTAAAGCCTAGCTGCATTTGTAGTTTTCTGCAGCTCCAAGACAAATCTGTCATCATAGCAAAACCACCCCAAACACTTTAAATGGAGTCACTCTTGCCTAACTGGTAGGAACTGGCTCCAAAACACCTATTACAAGGTAAAATGGAACAAGGACCATCTTCTAGACTTGAAGGCAGCTGGCAGAGACCAGCTCCCACCCAAACAGCCAACCTTTGCTACTGCTCAGAGATGGTCATTGCATCCAGGTTATCTGTTGAGGATGATCACTGGCCCCTGCTACCTCTGGGACCGTGTCCAGAAATTGTAACAAAAATGAATCTCAAAAAATATTTCAAGTGTGAATAACCCAGGCCTGCTCACAGGGAATATTGACTGTATAGTAGCTTGGTCATAGCCTGGACAAAGAGCATCTGTGGTGTGTTCCTCTCGTAGCAACCTATTGAAACTCAGCCTTATCTGTAAGTGGTATCTCAAGCAGGTGCCACTTAAGTGTGGGCTTAAACGTACTGGAGATCTATAACTTCCCATTCACGCTGCTAGATACGGCAAGTGCTCTCCCAGTTAAATGCTGCAGTCTTTTCATAAAGATGTGAAGCAAGGACTGGCTTTCTGTTTGCCAGGCATTGGAATTTCATGTTTCCATGTTTTATGATCTGCTTTTCAGAAGATGATTTTACAGGGTTTTTGGCCACTTTTGGTGTTTGGTACTGTCATTTCAGAAAAGTAACGCTGATATGTAAATCAGGTAGACTATCTCTTTTAGGTACTGAATATTACTGTTTGACTTCAATAAGTACTTACTTTATAGGGGCACAGGATGAATGCTGATCTTGAAAATCCTTTTTTTCTTTAACATCCCTCACCAGATTTTTCAAATATAAGCAATAACATCTCACTAAAGCTGTGACTTAAGAAGAATCAAAGCTCCACACTATTTCAGCTTCCCCTGTAAAAAGGATAGAAGATCATATCTCATGAAACAGGTAAGGGTGAGATAAGCAAAAAACTGACAGAATAAAATGGGACACATTCATAACATGGGAAAAATCAATATTTTATCATTGACTAGACTTACAACAAATCTATTTTAGTCATGAGCATTTCCCCAAACATTTCAGAGCATAATCTAGAATACCCTGTATTCAGCAGAAGGGCCAGATTTGATGCGCTATTCGCCCTGATGGTCCAGACTGGTGGGTAGTTCTGGCTGCTACTTTTTGAGATTTCCCCAAATCTCATAGAAGATTTCCAAATTTTAATTTTTCTTCCGGAGTTTGACCTTCCTGTTTGTGAAATCAGGCCAGTAGCCCAGCTTTGTCTCAGCAGATGTTATGAAGGTAAAGCTTACTGAAGACTGGTGGTGCTTGGACACTCATATACAACAACGTTCTTGATAGATAAGTTGCAGGACTAAGCCTTTGTATCTTGAGATATGTGAGAGACCTCATAAAAATAGAAAAGGACTGTCTTTTACATATGATGTTCCATCTTTTGTGGGACAATTTCCATCATAGGAAATATTGGCTTAGGTCTGCCATCTTAATTCATGAGGTTATATCCATTTCCCAAAAGTCTCCAGCCCTCAAGAGTGAGAAAAGGGAGCTCCTAGGTATTACCTTGGTGCCTCGTACTACAAGCAGAAGTGTATCTAAATATGCAGACATCCTGAAGAAACAGGTACATGAGTTATCAGCTACATTACTCACTTCAAAGAGGTGCTATAACTATCATCCCTGCCATGAAGTCGTCCTCCAGCAGTGAACTTGGAAACTGCAAGAAAGCAAAAGCCTTGGGTGACCTGATGCCTACCCAAGAGGAATGCTAAGAAGTACTTAGGCCAGAAGTTGGTGACATTTCTCAAGAGAAAAAGTCACATCTTGCTGTCTGAGCATATCTTTATTACCAGAGTATCAGTTTGTGGTGTGCCTTGGACACTTCATAGCCTTTATCCCGCCCAAAGCTTTTGTGAGTGATAGGAAAAAAAATACCAAAGTGCTTGTCAGCCCTAAATTTGCGGCAAGGTAAAAGTTCCTTCTTCTTCCATATCAATAAATAGATTAATTACAATAAAAGGTTCAATATAAATGACAAGCAGAACAAAGCTCACTCAGCATTTTAGTGGTTTTAGTGTTTCATCCCTGGAAACAGAAACACAACATTCAAACAGCTGGGGGAGAACCAAGTTGTGGGGCTTTTCCAATACAGAGCTCTCCTCTCCTTGCTTTCTGTCCTGCTTCCACCTTTGCCACCTGCATTCAGTAGAAGAGATGTACAGACAGCATGAGAGCAAACTCAAACAGCTGTGAAGTTGTTTGAAAACACCATCAAATGTATAAAATTTTATGACAGGTCATAATTTTTTTCAAAGAAGTATCTCCACTCCAGGTTGGCTTTATGACTTTCTCTGCGGCTTCTTATGAGGGAAGTTATTGTAGCGATAGGCACACAACGATCACCTCGGATTAGACAAGTCGGAGCATGTTAAAAAGCACTGTGGTACTTTGCCCATTTCTTTTAAAGCCAATGAATAACCTGGATGGCAACGTTCCCAGCTTTGCCTTAGAAAATAGGGAGGAATGCATCTGCATGTTTTCTTTCTGTTCTGGCAGTTCTTTCATTCAGATTCTCTTCCATATTTAAAATGTTCCTTTGTTCCCTTTAGAAAGAAGTTTTTTTCAGAAGTATGTCAGTGAACTATCTATTTTTCTCCATTAACTTTAAGGAGAGGCTGGGTTGACTAACTCAGGTTGTAGACCTCTCCACCTGAATTTGTAAAAGGTGGTTCCTACTTATCCAGTCAAAATACCTACATTAAACGGGTGAAATTACAGGCAATATGTTGAAATTATGAGCAATCAGGTTGTGCAGCTTTCAGTTCCTAGATGCTTTCCTGAATTTAGAAGCCACAGAGGGCACCAGGTCTAAGCTGGCATGTAATATGTGACCATAAAACAGCCTTTAGTCCCTTGTTCCTACTGTAAAGCAGGTAGACTTGGGTTCACGTTGCCCATAGGCACTGACAATCTAATGATTTAGTGCAAGCTATTAAAAGAGGAAAGCCTCAAGAGGGCTTTTTTATTCCATATTCCCCTTTGTAGTAATCTATAACTAGCGATGGGAAAATGGGTTTGAACTAAAAAAATTTTTAAAAAATAAAACACCTAAAAAAAAGAAGTCCCAAAGCCCAAACCCAAACAATAAATTCTCTAAGTCTAACTGAAAACTTTCATTGTGGAAATTCTTAAGGAATGTACTTTATATTTTCTTTTTGTAGGTCAATTTCTTCTCCTTCCTTTCTACCCCTTGTCCACATCTTGGCTTCATGAGACTAAAGAATTTTATGACAAAGTTACTGAGGAAATCATAAACAGGAGATACTGGAAATTGCATAGAAGTCATCCCAGGCTTCTGAAATTTCCAAGTTATGTTGAAAGTGAATGGTAAACAGATAATGTCTTGCCCTTTAGGAACACAGAAGTCAAGGGATAAACACTCAAAGATGTTTAAGCACCTGACTCTCTGTTTAATTCCCACTCAGTGAAAGGCACTATATAACACTGTGGATTTCTGTGTAAAGTTTAGAGTCATACGAACAGCTGCAGTCTGAAAGTCAAGTGTAAAGTATAAACTGGTCATCTAGGTCACCTCAATACAGTCAATATATAGTCAACATAACCCAATTTGTGAGCCATTTGATATCTCTATCTCAGACACTCTCACCTCTAGTATATGTTCTTCATAAGACCAGCTCAAAGGCTTTATTTTAAACTCAGGCCCTGATTTTAGTAGAACTACGAACAGGATCCAATCTGCAAATGAAGATACCTAGGGTGGATGAAAAAGACCACAGCTGCATTGCAAACTGGTGACAAAGATAGAGATTCACGGGTCCTTCCTTTCCAAGCCCATCATTAATGTACACAGAGAGCACCACATTGAGGTTCAGGCTCCACTCCCCCCGACGCAGATTTCTCTCCCAGCCCAATGTCAAAGTAATGGTGAAGTCATGTTTTGCTTAATCCTCACAGATATGGAAAAGAAACTTGCACTAACAAAAGAGATGCTGGGCTAATAACTTCCAAAAGACTGAATTAGAGCTCACTAGGTAAACAGATCATTTGTCCTGAGTACTCTGCTCACCAATAATTTCAAAACTGAAATTACAAAGTTTCAGCTGTTACCTAAAAAAAGATATTTTTAAATTCTTTGTAAAACCATCTTTTCCCTTTGAAAAAGAAGTTTTAAAAAACATTTCACTGAAAATGCTGGGAGAAGGTTTAGTTTACATCTGATCCTTTTTCAGGTCACAATTATAATATAAAGTTAGAAGAATTTTAAGTATCTCCAGTTTGGATTTTTCTGCAATAGTGCTCCAGTTCCTGAGTACTTAGGCAGAATATCAATCCCCACAAAATCACAGCAAAAACAGGCAACCGTTCCCCTTCCATTTTTTTCTTTGAAATGTGAAGGTGATCCATTTTTTGTATACCCTTAAACTGATACTCTGGATTTCAACTATTTCTTTGCTTCTTCTAGATTTTACTGTGTGTGGCCACTTCCATATTCACATGCTTGATTTGTAAAAAGATTTACAAGGTGAAATGGATGCCGTACAATAAATGATCTAAATTATTGTAAAGCTCTGTAAAAAGGTCCCCCACAAAGTCATAAAAATGATACATCTGCCTGTGACATTCCTGGGCCTTTTCCATCCAGGCAAGTGGTCCGCTTACTGGAGCTTTTGTTCAGCAATAATTCATGCAAACCTCAATCGTAAATATGCACTAATCGGTGTTGATAGTTGCTCAACTGGATCATAATTTTCAAACTTTACTTCCCTTTACTGTCAGTATTTTAGTTTGAATACCTGACACTGAATTATTTATAAGGATATGAAAGAATTGTCTCCTAGGGAAAGAGAATTCCAATGATCGAACAACTTTGGAGAAGACACATCACAGGTGACCTGGCATCTTAATTCAGCATGGTGCAGACTCAGCAGATTTGTATAAAATTCTCTGGGGAAACTGATAAGATAAATCAGTTAAAAAAAAGCGTTTGCTTCATGCCAAGCCCATCTGATGGATCCAGAAGATCTGAAAAATAATTGAGTAAGAATAATTCACAGATGAAAGGAGGATCTAGGATAATTAATAACAAAGACACTGTTTTGATAAATAATTCCGCTTATAATGTTCACACAGCAAAAAGCCAACTACAGTAATACTTTCCAGTGTGGCATTAATGCTGAAAGTTCAGACATGGAGGTCCAAATACATGAAGTGGGAGATTATCTTGCCTAACTTTATCAAAAATATTTATTATATCCTGTAGGATATTGGCCTATAATTCACCTCTAATCACTAGAGAAAGATAGGCTCCCTAGAAGGCAATTCAGAACAGACAATGAGTGAAGGAAGCACTGAAAATGAATTCAGCAGAAGAAAAGGCAAGGTTTCAGGCTTACACCTTCTGGCTCTTTCACTCTCATGGCATTTCCTACTTGGCCATTTTTTTTTCATAGTTTTAAATTATTTCCTTCTCCTGTATCAGTGATCTAATTCTTTAGTGGTAAGCAGAACAGTAATCTATTGTGCTTTACACAGTCAAATTCATTACTGAAGCAATTTGGCTACAGAAAGATGGCCAGGAAAATTGAGACCCCATTTTGGAATATATTTAATCAGTTTAGAATAGAAGGCCAAGAGAAAATTCGGGCAAAAAATTTATTTCTAAAACTGATTAAAAGGCAATGATTTTCTCTTGAAAATTAGTGGTTTGGAGCCAGAATTAGGTTTTTCACAGGAATATATTGATTTTACAGACTGGAAGAGGACAGAACAGGATGCACTACATCTAGCTGAAGAGCTCTTACAAATATGAATAAGTATATATACTCATATATTCAAAAGAGAATCGTATTTTAGAAGCTTATGACATGAGGAAAAAAAATAATTTCAAAATGTTGCAATTGTGTAAAAAATTGACACAGAGAACAGAATTAATCCTTCAGACCTCTACTGAGTATACACCTCTACAGTGTCAATATCTACACCTGAGGGAGCTGTCCTAGGGTTTCTCCTCGGTCAACAGTCAGTGGAGTCAAGGGCACAATTCATCTGATCCTAAAATAAAACTCTACAATGGATCAGATAAATCACACCCTAAAAAATTCTGACATCTCTATATTGTTTATAAACGAAGACTAGGATCATGCATGCCTGCAGCTTGTACCTATAGTACGGATATCTAAAGTTAAATCAGATAAATCCTACCTATTACAGGTTTCAGCTTTCCGTCTTAAGGAGGAACAGTCTTGTGACACATGCAAGTCACTATACACATATATGAAAATTTAATTGTGCAGTGACGTGACTCAGTAACTTTTGGTCTATTCCAAGGTGTTAATGGCTTTTTTCAGAAACCTGAGAAAATCTGTTCCCTTCTTTGCTCCTCTTGCCTATAAGACTGGGATTAGTGAGACACAGTACTGTGTTGCTGAGATTAGATACATGAGAAATGCTTTGTTTTACATGATTTTATCATATTAAAGGTCTCATCCCAGCTCCCTTAAATACTTTTCTTGAAATATGAAGAATTATCTTGTGGAGATATTTGCCTTTATCCAGTAGTCATTAGCTTAGATTAACTATGAATTGAATATGTTCCCTAAATTTTAGAGGCATGAGTTAGGTCAGATAAATCCAGTAGCAGAGTGGGTATATGGTTTAGCTTTTGGGCTTTTTTAGTGCAATAAGGTGTCAAATGTAGCCGAAGGCCTTAAAAATGTAATGAAAACCCCGTCACTATTAAAATCCTGACCTAATTTAAAGAACTGCAAAGGGACCATATGTGTTTTGTTCCACACTTACTCTGAGTTTGAGATTTGCTGTGCCCAAGGGTACCACAACAAATGTGAAAGGTTTGAAAAGGGCCCGCTAAACACGAATCCAGGCTGCTATGACACAAGAGATCTAAATGTCAAGAAACAGGCATTACGGAAGTCGGGAAAAAACAGGATGAGTCAATCCCCAAGGTGAATAAATTCAGCCAGATTAATCAATTGAGTCCACAAAGACTGGAATACGCAGATTATTCCTATAACATGAAACCAGACATGAAAAAATGCAGTAACATTTATTGTGACTGAAAGAAAAGGTTAAAAATGAGCCATAAGGAAATTATGACATTGTCTGTGTTGCCAAACCTGGAAATTTTATTGTAAGTTTTAAAATGTTTGGTATCTGCTTTTTAAAGCCTTATATCTTGGTGATTACATGGAACTTGTGATTTTTTCTGGATAATTTTGGAAAAAAGCAAAGCCCAAAATTTCACAGAAGAGATGACCAAAAAAGGAATAACCATGTTGCTAAACAAAAATAAAAATGTCCATCCAGCTGGAAATTCTAACATTTCAAAATGTGCTTTCATGTTGAAATAGGTCAATACCAAAGTCTAGAGACCACTTGCAGAATAAGAAGTTTCGGTGGTAAAAATTGTCTTTCAGAACTGGAAAATGCTTCATTTTGAGTCAATTTTACATACAGCTAAGATGTGTCCTCTTTAGCAACATCACCTTGGAGCTGCTCTTGTAGGGAGATTTCCCCCTTACGTGTTGGACTCCTTAATTCTCTTAATTTTTCCTTGCGACAGTCTTGAGGTCTTCCAACATATGAGGATGAGCAATGCAGGTGACAGGCTGGTATCATCAGAGCTCTAGTCCTACAGCTCTACAGCTGGTAGGTGTCCCTACTTGAATGAAATGAAAACCAAGCCACCACTTAAGAGAGATACACTACTTCAATTCATGGCCTTTAACTAACAGAAATGTTTAAAATGTTCCAAAGCATTTAGGCTGGGGAAAACTGGCTTGCAATCTCGTCTACCCAGAGTGTAATCAAAATATTTCAGTAGCATGGATATTTCCCCGTAGAAAACTGCAATTTCACATAAATTGTATTAAACTTCAAAAATCTAGAGCAGCTGTCCTGGCAATTACTGTGTGCTTATTTTAAATACACTAACTTTCATTAGTATCTTCAGATATTAGTGACTGACATGGTTTTCAATGCTATAAGTCAATAAAATTCATCCTTTGAGAATTCGTGCAAAAGAAAAAGCTATGGATAAATAACTGGTCCTGTACACAAGCAAGGAAAGAGAACAAATTGAAACTATTTACTACCAAAAAAGACTGAAATATAAAATGAGAAATGGCAAAGCAGTAGAACTACTGAAATAAGATGATCAGTTAGCATGAACTGGCACAAACTGGAAGTCTGCAGCATCACCCCAATTTACGCCAGCTGAAGAGGGGTTGGTTTTTTTTTCAGTTTTCAGGTTAATGTGGCATACAGGCTTCACACATTACACTGTAAGTTCTAGTGAATGATTAATTTTGTATGTTTAGTTGGCTTTCTGTAAATTGGTATTTTCAAGCCATAAAGTCCTTTTCAAGTATATTCAAGGTATCTGTTTCCCTCAGGCTATGAGGGTACAAGATGGTGGCATGAAACCTACACTTATTCCATTTTTCTTTGCTTTTTCTTCAACAGTTGCCCTCATTCTGCACTTCAGCAGTAAAAGGCAGATGCTGAATGGGAGCAGAAGAAAAGTCTGTGTTATTTTAGATTTGGGGTTATTTCTGTGGGGTTTTCTGAAAGCTGAGTTTCCACTGAAATTAACCCTGTTTCTGTAATAGTTATGCCAAATAGACTCTCAAGGCAAATGTGTCTGCAAGTTCACCACCCAGGCAGAAGATCTCAGGATCTGGACTAGCAAAGTGGTCCCTGCCTCCAGTTTGAGGCAAGAGACTGAAGGCATTTTGCCTACATATAGAGTCCTTGTAGGATTTTATCTTCCATTTTCTACCTCCTAATCGGAGCTCAAGACTCTCCCACTCCCATATGTCTGTTTCCATCATGACTTTGAACTTTGTATGATGCACTTCCCTACAAATAACAGAACTTGTTGGCCCTGTGGATATAAATGTCATGGGGATGAGATTTTATAAATGTGGTATTCTTGTCTCTACGCCCTGCAACTCACATGTTCTCACTCATGTTCTCTCTTTCATACCGTATGTCCCAAGACAGCTCATCCAAGTTAGTCAGGCAAAACTGAAGACCAAGGAGCTCAGCAGGAGGTGGTGAGCAGTCCACAAAATATGCTAATGCTAGTCTAGCCTCCGAGCAATAAACACAAGTGGCAGATAGTTAACCCAAGAAGGTCATCGGTACAATTTGGTAGAAGCCTCTTCTAGCATAGGTCAGTTATGTTATTGTGCAAGTGGGTGGGTGGATGAAAGCAAAGGTCACATCTCAGAAATGCAAAGCAACATCAACAGCATTGCAGCAATATTAAGACGAAAGATAAAGAACAATTGGCTGTTGTTTCATGGAAATCTGAGGGTGCCTCATGTATTTCAAGGAATACAGCAACATCACTAGCTATGGGGATTGAGAAAACATCTTTCTCCTGAAGGCAGATGGGGGAAATTATGCCAAAAGTGTGATGCAAAAGACTGCTTGTTTGGGCAATCCGGTACCGGACGACCTTCCAGAAGGGATCCTAGCCTGCAGACCTGACAGCTACAACCATCACTGCGTTTGCAGGCAATCTTTCCATTTCAACATGGATTCAATGTAGGTGTTTCCATTTGTATCCAGTATAAACCTCGCTCTGAATCTTGGTGACGGTTACAAGTGGTAGATCTGAGTCACTTTTTGGCTTGCTTCATTCTGAGGTCAGAAACAAAAGTATAGTTGCCCTGGGAGACAGGTAATCTCAGACATATAATGATAAAATCTATCCTCATTATTTTTAGTTAGAGGGCTTTGAGAGTTCAAGGGCTATATTAAGTCCTTCTACCTTTAGCATTTCATTGGAAAACATGGATTGAGAGCTCGGTTGCTCTAAAATTTCTCTATAGTCAGGTCTTAGTGAGCTGTACTACCTATAGAAACACCTCTTTCTGCATCATTTATAAAGAACACTTAGGGTGCTTGTTCTCCTTTATAGATGGCTTTTAAGGTTTGCATAGTGAAAGAAATTAATTTAATTACTCACTATATTTGGAGACCATCCATCCCTGGTCCATGCCCACTCCGACAGTTTCATGCAGTGTTCTCAGATGCATTGTGTGTCCCAAATGGCTGCAAACATCCACGCTTTGACACTGAAATGAGCCTCAATTCCTGTCTTCAAGCCACTGAACCCTACCATACATTTCTACATGTGAAGCAGCTGTTAAAACTTCTATCATTATCACTGAAGATCTAGCCCATACTGTCAATAGAGTCTGGAAATTTAATTAATGCTTCAGTACACAAAAGCACAAGTCCTGTGTCACATCTGCCATAATATTTGCATGTGTCCTGGATGTCACCTGAAGGAACACTGGATGCCTCTGTTTAGGCAAGTCTTATTTAGTGTCTAGGCTCTCAGTATAGCCAATAGAGGTATCACCAGTGGAGTCTAGGGAGATGTTTACCTGGCCAAGAAAGCGGGGTCAATTAATTTTGCTATGGTAGAAGCATCTATGGCCATTTGAGATGCTCTAGCATAGCTGGGACATCTGAATCAAGTTGCTAGATATGTCACAGGACCTCTAGGAAACCTGTGCCTTTCCAGAATTCATGATAAACTCCACACGCCAACTCAAAGGGCAGAAGATACCTGTGAGTGGGGAGCTGGAAAAACCTCTGGATACTAATGCAAAATGAACTGAAGAATTCCCTAGATTTCATACCTGCTTGCAGGCACCCACATTTTTGTGTCTCTGCAACCTGAATCTCAGCTTAGGCATGAAGCCCTAGGATTCCTTCTCACAAGCTTCCCCATGAAAAGCAACCAGCACCCTCTAGCTACGCCCACACCCTTTTTTCAAACCTTTCTGTGCATTCCCTGGGAAAATCAACATGATCCTTGGGGCCAAGATTTTGACTTTTCAAGACTGTTTACCTCTAAGAGCAGCACACTACATGATGGAGATAGGCTCACTCTGGGTCCCTTGGTGGAGGCTGGCTGGCTGTGTTCACATCATGAGGAAAGGACTTTAGTGAAGCATTGCAGCTGGGGAATGCACTTTCCAAACAGAACTGTTCTCTCCAGAGCTCTGGCTGCTTCCCTCGCATAGCTTGACTCCAAACACCCAGGCACAGATGGCTGGCAAAGCTCAGAGCAATCTGACCAGCTGTGACCAACACAGACTCCTGGAAGAGCTTGGCAAACGTTAACGCAATGGATACAGGTGTAATTGTGGGGGCATTTGAAACAGGAACTACTTGAACGAGGCTCACGCAACATATTGGAGACTTGGAAAGTCTGTAGACATAACTTATTAGAAGTTTTTTAGATTTTTCTTCTTTCTTATTTTCATTCGAATAAAAGCAGTTTGCTCTCTGTCCTCATGTGTACAGTCCGATGTCAGCCAGATTAATAATGTCAGTGGAGGATATGAATTCAGAGAAAAGGTTTTCCTCTTGGCCTGAGATGGGGTTGCGGTTCTTCCTCCGCAGTTTGCATGAAGGTTTTGGCTGTCTCTGATAGCACCCAGCTGGCTATGCTTGGTGATGTTGCTATCCTTCTTGGTGGGTGGCTCCAAGTGTAAGACTGGGGTGGAATCAAGGCCTTAGAACACGTGCCAAAGATTTATTTTAGCTGGGATGAGCTCAGAGTTGTGCCCTTTGAAATGCTGGAGGAGCAGAAGATGACTGTGATGTAAGACAATCTCTCTTTATCAACGTGGAGGATCCAGAGGATCTTGTGCAGTGCTGGTGTCAACCATCGTAATGCAAAGTTGTCCTCCCTGCACTTTGTAGAACCAGCTTTCCCCAGTTCCCTTCCCATCTCACTTTCCAGCAACTCATTTGCTAGATTCCCAGCTTCTCCAGCTACTGTTGTTTGTCCATCTTCCTCATCCTCCCCCATCATCACCATCTCAGCATCACGCCCCATCATTGGGTTATTTTCAAAATTCTACACCAGACAAGTCACTCAGGGAGATTGACGTGGGCTTGATTCAGTCATCCACACATTGTTGTCTGGAGTCCTTTGAGACGTGTAAGGTATTTTGAGTACTTAATTGCGTCTGGCAGATTTAACACCAGCCTTGTGTTCTTGTAGAGCAACAGATGGAAGCCAGAGAGGATACTCTGAGGCATCATAAATGGCATTAGAAACCTGTCACAGACGGTTGAATCGGGTACCCTTCACATAGCCAGTACAATGCAGCTTAGCACTTTAATTTACATTCCTGGGAGACACTGCTGGCTAACTAGCTAGCTGTCACAGTAATAGTAATCTGCAACCAGTAATTCACTCTGAGAGGAAAATGAGAATCTTAACCAATGGAATTTTCGATGTATCCATCTCTCTGTACAAAGAAAAATACCAAATCACAAAATGGCACGTCAAGACTTTCCATCTAATTGGTAGTAACCTGCTAAAACTTCTTTCAAACTGTCTTTTTTACTGTTAATCAGTTGTGGAACTGGCTTTGCAGCAAATTCCGTTCGTTCCCCCTTGTGTCATCACTGGCATCTCAGACATCAATACTTCAAACCCTCTGTGCCTTGGTTTCCTGTTCTCCTAACCTTACGAATTTAAGAGTAACCCTATTTCTTTAAGCTCTGATCCACCAAACTGCTTAAGCAAGCACTAAATCCTCATAAAGTTCTTCGTGTATCTGCATACTTTGTTTAATAGGGATAGATTTAGGCATATTACATAAAGGAAAATTAATTCTTAAAAATTGTATTTAATTGATGACTGAGAAAGGAAATTCCTTTGGGTCAAGTCTGTCTTTTATTCTGTGAGGACACCACCATCGTTATAAAGTTTGTAGCCTCACAGCAACATAAACAGCAAAATATTATTCTTACATTTCAGAGACTGGAATATGCTGCTCAGAAGGATATATATCTGTCAGCTAAGGATGTACAGCATGTTCTCTGCTGTGAGGTTTTAGGATAGTCTTAAATTCCTCGAGTTAGTGGGTCAATTTTTCTAGAAATTCAGTTCCCTGGGCTAAAAAAATTTCACTGTTCATAGGGTTTATCCCAGGCTAACTGCAGTCCATACTAATCTTATTAAATTCCTCCCTTGCATGATCCCATCTCTCTGGGCAGTTTTAACTACCCCTAGCAAGCACACAAATGTATGCATTTCTTCAGTGATATGAATGCAGTCCACAGATGTTTGCTATCCACTGCAAATAAATGAATGTGACAAAGAAAGTTCTGACATGCATTGAAATTTGGGGTAAGTTTAAGGGTTGTTTTGCCACTGAATGGCTAATAGTATCATGAATGAACAGACAGGTGGTCGTATTGTTGACTTTTTGCTTTAGTTTTTGGACCCTTCAATAACTTTTTTGGCATCCATTTTGATCAAAACCACCAAAGTCAGTTTGGTTCAAATCCCCTCCGGGAATGCCCGGATCCCCATATTAGCTTAGCTTTGCTTATTAGTTCATACCTTTGCACAGTGAGGGCTCAGGCTTTCATCTCAGCTGTTCCACTTCCTCATTATAGGGGGATTAGTCAAATCACATCAGCAAAAGATCTGCATTGCTAGCCCTGAGTAGTGTGAAACCTTCATAAGGAAGAATTTTAGGATGTGACTCCGAGTCAGAAGACTTGCTTCTTGAACAAGAATTAACTAGAGCTCTGTGAAACTTGGCAGATCAAAATCTCAGAGGTTGTGCAAAGTTGAAAAAAAAAAAAAAAGAAAAGAAAAATTGAAACAAATTTGATGCTTCTGTTTGCGTGTCTGGAGTTTCTCAGAGATTCTGTCTTTGGTGAACTCACAAGAAAGGGTCTGTTGGCTTTGAGTTGTACTTTGCGAGTCACAGATATGTTTTTAGAGGAAGGAAACTTCATTGCCAGCTTATAGGTTGGGGCCTGCAGAAGTCAGTGAATTTCCAGATGTGCCAATGATTCCTGGACAAATGCATTTATGTTTGTGCCTTGGTCCTGCAAAATGAGGGATAATTATTCTTTCTCATTTCTTTTGATTGCAAAGCCCTTCAAGCTTTAAGTACTAACTCTTATTTTGAGTTAGTGTACTGCTGACCAGCAAGAAATCTGTGTATCTCAGACATGGCACTGAAAGGTCATTATTGTAGAGTTAAATAAGAAAATTAACACTTTGACCCAAACACAATTACAGTTTTGCTCCATTTGAAAATCGTCCGACTTTTCATCATCAAATTAGGCTAGGTTTGAATTTGGTGACAATGCCTCTATGCAGGTAACCTCTTTCTATGCAAAGAGTGAGACAACTTTAATAATAACCCTTGAAATTATGAACTTGCTGGAAAAGGAAATTACTCTGTGGAATGCAACAGGGAAAATCCTTTCTGATAAAATCAACACTGCATCAGTAGTCACACTGAACTTCCCATTTCTTTTGGAAGTTGAAAAATCAGTACACAAGCAACTGGGTGTGACCTGAACCTGGACTTTTGCCTATCATTTCTTAGCCTTACCAGCAAGGGGGGGAAAAAAAAAAAAAAAAAAGGAGGAAGAAAAACAGGGATTAGGAAGAACTAGTTTTATTACTTTCATAAAGCCTCATGAGGCTACTTCAGCTTGGAGAGCTTTCAAATGCTTTTCTGTAGCTCTCACGGACTGTAGCAACCAGTTGGAGATGCAGAGCGATGATGAAGGGTGAGGTGCTGGGATTTTTCCCACCTATTGGCTCAGGATGAGGTAACTCACCCCACTAAGAACAACATTGGCTTTTCTAGGTGGCCTCTGTCAAGCGCGACTGCAGCTCTCCCTTGTACCTCACGCTGAGTTTTATGTCCAAAGAATTAAAACGGTGAGCCTGACTCATTCCTCCAAGCTGGCATCCACCACCAGGTCTGGGGAGAACAAAAGCCCATCAGTCTCGGTGCCGGGTGCCGATAGCAAGGTAGTACCGACCACATCAGCCCCGCTGACGAAACCTCGTGTTTTCTCGTTGCTGTTGTGTTTCTATTACCACCAGCCCCACACACTCTCATTCCCCTCTCACAGCTCTGTTTTTAAATGACTCCTTCTTTGACGAAGAGAGAGACTCCTGTTCGCTGCCTTGACAGGCCCCATGAGTTTTACTAAGTCATTCGCGAATGTCACTTACCCCATGTGGGTGGCCTTGAAGCAGGCAACTAGCAACACCAGGCAACGTGCATTAGGCAATGGGCTTCATAATCCCCCTTTTTCCTTCGTCTCCTTCCCTCTCTGCCACTCTGGGCCCCTTCTGCTGGCCCAAGCCCTAACAAAATTAATGTGTTTCTTTGGACCATACCTCTCGGTACAGTAACCGCATTCTCTTGCTCTCTCATTTCATCTGCATCTCTCTTCTGGCTGCAGCTATAATCCGGTGGGTAGGAATGGGAGAGACTGTGGCTTTGAATTCTTTGGCTCATTTACCCTACTGCCTGGAAACCTCTTGCCAGCGCATCTCATGTCTGTCTTTCATGCTGTAAAGTGACAGCCCCAAAGGCTGGCGCTCTGCTCAGCCAAAGGAGGAAGACAGCACATGAATCAGCATCTCTGTCAGATCCTCTGAGAAAGGAGATACCACACACGTCCTCGGTCATGGCTCACAATAACAGTTTGTTATCTCTGGCCCAATTCAGTTTGTGGCAACTGGCTCCTGAAAGCCATAATAATTTCCAATTGCAACGGTCTTTCTCTCAAAGTGTGTCTTCTCTGATTATGAGTCTATGCAGACACTCAAATCATTTCAATAAGGCAGGGAACAGGATGGTTTGGGGAGAGAGGGAGGAAGGAGAGGGAAAACCAACAAAGTCCAATTTAAAAAAAAGATATAATGATGCATCTTCTGGTGGGCTGGTAGAAAATGACAAACTTGGCCTTACACACACCTCACACTTCAGCTACCTTATCCAGTCATCGTTTATCAGGACTCACTCATGAAAACAACATGTTAGCTCTTTAGAGCAGAGCCAGGCTTCCTATATAGATATCCACACCAAACACAAGCACTCTAAGTACTGTCATAATACAGGTAGAGTAATTAAGAGTAGCTCCCTGGCCTTGTATGTTGGGGAGGACCACTGGTGAGATTTATCCTACCTGAAGGAAAGCACACAGCTCCCCTTGGGAGAAACTAGCATGTCTGCTGGGCTGGGTGCATCGTTGCACCAGTGGGACAGACAGAGAAGGTAGCAGGAAAGACTGCTGGCTGCATAGCTCAACTCACAGGAAGGATGAGCTTCATCAGAATGTGTTTCATCCTTAGACCTCAGGTGTCTCCATCTCAATTCATAACCCAGGTTCCCATTTCATTCAATACAGAGGAATAAGCATTTTAAGGATTGATTCATCTGAACCATGGTGAGCAAAGACTTTAAGATGAGATGAGTTTCTTCTTAGACTATATCGATTTTGCTGGTTAGATTCTCAATGAAGACCACATATGCTTAGGTGACTAGCTCTGACTGAAATATTTACTTTATGGTGGGCATCTCTGTTGAGTCAGTAATCATATTCGGGATTCACAAATGTGATATTAACCAGGCTGGAGTGTAAGAAAAATTTACAATGTGGTATAAGGTAACAAGAGAATCATAGATTCATAGAATCCTAGAATGGTTTGGGTTGGAAGGGATGTTAAAGATCATGTAGTTCCAACCCCCCTGCCATGGGCCGGGACACCTTCCACCAGACCAGGTTGCTCCAAGCCCCATCCAACCTGGCCTTGAACACTGCCAGGGATGGGGCAGCC
>JANXJC010000077.1:43116897-43132078 GCA_027564655.1 Leptodon cayanensis | reverse complement strand
AACACTGCCAGGGATGGGGCATCCACAGCTTCTCTGGGCAACCTGTTCCAGTGCCTCACCACCCTCACAGGGAAGAATTTCTTCATAATATCTAATCTAAATCTACCCTCTTTCAGTTTTAAACTGTTATCCCTTGTCCTATCACTACACTCCCTGAACTGTGGAAGAATTGTGGAAGAACTGTAAGAATTATCTTTTGTGTGCATCCTCTCACTAAATCAGTATCTCTCTTTCCCTGTGCAATGGACACAGACCCTAAGTTTACATGACTCTGTCTCTACACACTGATCATGATTCATGTCTTTCCTCTCCTGAAACAGTAATGCACAGGTTTTGTGTTGGGACATTTAGCTAAGGCATGAGCGATGAGAAAGCAATGCAGAAGGCTAAGGTGAACCCAGACCTTTCTTGAAGGAAAATGGGATGGGGCTGTGAGGAAGTAAGGATGAATATAAATTACTCCCATTCTGGGGTCCCTTTTCTATCCATCAGCAGAAATCTCCACCTTCTGTTGTTAACATGGAGCATAGTCTCAGGTCATGCACTGTATTAATAATGAAAACTGGGTATTTTAAGGAATTCTTAATACTTTGCCTGCACCAGTCATTTTTCTCATCTTCTGCTGATCAAAACTGCTCCATAAGTCTTCATATTTCATAGCTGCTTAGCAGGTGTCCAAGTTTACGGCATTGCTGAAACATCCAATCAGTACAGACTCTCTAAGACTCATTTAAAATAATATGAAAATAATTTAATCAGCTTCAACATGCCAGGAAACCAATACCCTGTCAGAGGGTGAAATCCATGCTGCCAGCTGTCAAGAGGCTCTAGATTTAGAATATAGTAAAACTTTTACAAACAAACCCTGAAGCCAAATTCCTCCCATCATTAGCTTTTCCAAGGAAGCAACCAGTAGTCAACTCTGAGGCACAGATTTATTGAGAAGAGGTATAAAACATATAAATACATTAAGAAATTCCATTCATTTATTAGCCCAGGAATATTATGGACACAATGCCCTGGAAAACTTAAAATGGAGAATTTCGTATATTCCACATCCAGAGACTAGAGGATATTAATAATCCATCAGCACTATTACGTTCTAAGAAAAAGACATGGGGGAGGATTGACTCCTTCTTCTGGGGAGCAATCAAACACAGGTACGTATTATCATACTGCTCTACAACTTCCAGTCATTACACTAAGTGTTCTTTACGTGCATGGGAGAGGTAGTCTCATCCCATGAATCCTCCCATGAACAGCTAAAACTGATCAGACACCGAAGAAAGGAATACTATGTTCAGCCAAGAAATAAGAGAAGAGGCAGAGAGAAATTAGATGAGTTGAGTAAGGGACTGGATGAGATTAGATAAAATTACTGAGGTCATAGAGTACACCTACACATCTACTGTCTGAACCCATACTCCCTAAGTCTGAATATCAGGGTGTCCTTCCCTGTAAAGGCTGAGATGGCCATCCTTCCTTTTGGTAGTACAGAAGCTGCGGAATTAGGAAAAAAAGGCTCTGGAGGTCTTTTCTTGAAATCATAGTATACTTTGGAGACACGTCATAATAGCAAAAACAAGGGTCCTTAATAGTCCATCATCCCTGAAGAAGATTTGGAATTGAATTCTTTTGGTAATAAGATTAAAGACATTTCATGGAAAAAAAAACTTTTACATTTTTCTGAGTGCTGTGTGTATATATATATATTATACACAAGTATATACACATATATTCCTTCTTCTGGAATATGTAAGTGTAATTCCCTCAGTCTTCCCTCATGGGCCATGGTAGCTGGACTTTCTTGCTGCTTTCCTCTGAACTCTGTATAGTTGGTTCACCTCTTCTTCTTGAAACCCAATGGCCATCACTGAATTCAGTAGTTGTCCGAGACCTTCGCACCCTGCCCTCCTTTTCTCCTAAGTAAAACTTTACTTAACTAGTGCTCAGCAAGGTTTTGTATGCTTTATTGATATAGGTCCTATGACCCCTATGACCTCCGCATGCTTTAATGAGACCAACAATCTCATTTGCAGTGGTTTGGTTATATTTATTTATACCTGCGTGTACAACCATTTTATGTTCTTGTGTTTAATCTGATCAGAAAAAAAACCATTTATGGCTCCTTAAGAGTAGTTTCAGTCTATATGATGCCTCAAAACTAAGCCTAATGATTTCATGTCCTCAAAAGTAATCCCATTCTCAAGTGGTTTGATCACTCAGAACCTTGTGAGACATGACCCTGACAACCAAATCAATTAACTGCATAACTGTGTAATTATACACGTGTAAAACTCACTGAAAACTGGGATTTAAGTGCCTGCATAAGGGTAACCATGTGTTTATGCGCTTGCTAAATGAGGCCTTTAGTTCAATTCAGAACCCATAAGAGGAAAAGCTTTTCCCATCCATGGCTAATGTAGGCATCAACGCGTATGTGTGAATGAGGAGCTGCATATCTCTGTGCACAGTACCAAGAAGAGGGGAAATGAGTACTCATTTCACTTGTCACCTCCACCACATTAAATATTAATATCCGTTTCACTCTCTTTTCCACTGAGGTAGAACTTACCTCTGGATTCCTTTACTACCACTTTATTATTTTAACTTTCAATACACTGTTAACAATGATTTGCTGGTGGTGCTCTCACAAAGAATGAAATAAAATAAAATCAACTTCCTGGAAAGGAGGTTGAGAATTATTACTATTTTTTTTTCCCAGTGAAAAATTGTACTCTACTTTTTTCCAAGTAACTTCATCTCCTCTTGTCTTTCATGGGCTCTCAAATACCTTAGTATACAGCCCTGAATATATTTTTATGCATTTTGCGGTGGCTAAGGAAATTCTGAATGTGTTGTATGTGTGTGCCAAAGCACACTATTGTTCTAGAATGGCTGATACAAGTGGGGAAAAGTTAAAAAGAGCGTGATATTATATAGATCTTGAGGGCAGGCTTGGAGTACTGGCTGTCAAGATAGTTTTAAACTTTTTAAAAATTTTGCTTTACCTTTAAACTCTTGGGATTAAATTTTCTGAATTTTCTTTCTTTTTCCCTTTCCTTCTCCTTCTTGCCCCTTCCCTTCCCGTTGTGGCTGGCTATGTTTATCACCAGGACTAAGAATTAGTGACAAAAGCCTAACAGGTACAGAGACAGGGATGAGGAATGTCCTGGGGCAAAAGAACAGGCAGGATAATCTCCATCTGCTGAAAACCACAGCTCTCCCGTGGTGTCCTCTGTACCTCTGTGACCTGCTGAGAAAGGGTGACCCTCCCTGAGCTAGGGGTGAGAGCCCCACTCTCCAGGAATTCTGTTACGCTGCAGATCCCAGAAAGATCTGTGTGGGTGCCCATACAAGGCAACATGCCCAAATTTATTATTTATTTTCCCCCTTTTTTTAATGTTTAAGAGAAAATTGTATTGAGAGGGCACTGAAAGGACAATATTATGGTTGCAAAATCAAGTTCTTCAACGTTAGAACCTGACCTCTTGTATCAGCCCCTTCAAACGTATACCTGATGCAAGCTTTTACTGCATGACGTAGTGCTGTTTTTCCCATGGCACCCTTCCCTCAGTGAGAACAGTAGATGTAAGTTCTACAGCTGAAGGGGAGCAATTAGTACATGAGGTTGCCAGCTTTACAGCCCTTGCCTCGTTTGTTGCAGAATTTGAGAGGCATTTCCATAAATTAAACCCTGCCTTCAGGACTATACTCTGCCTCTTCTACAGCTGCTGGATTGCGGACACACATTTAGCTAACGTAGGCCACAAGAGCATTGCAGAAGCCTTTAGAAGACCTTGAACAGAATAAACAAGAAGACAAAAAAAGAAAGATGATAATAAAGCCAATTAGAAGAACACAGGAGTGCATTCCACGAAAAAGGGAACTTGGCACAAAAAAACTCAATTCGGCAGTTTATCTCGACCAATTAGACTGAGACAAGCTTCGCGTGCTTAAGTTGATGTAACCAATTATATTTTATGTTTACGCACGTGTACAGTGACTTTGCAGAACATGTGACTATAAATATGTGTGTGTTTTAGCAATAAAGGGTCGTCTGCTATCAACTTTACAGGCATCCGTCTACCTTAATCTCCTCACTGGATGACTCAGGCAAAGTTGCTTAGTACAAACTTCACCCAAGTGGTCAGTCATGGATTTTTTTTTTTGTGTTGTGACTTGAGTTTCTGAGGTCTGATAGGCAGAAGGAGCATAGATGTGGTTCAGATGATCTCCCTCAAGTCCCTGACACACTTAGTTTGCAGTGTCCTAACAAAATACTGAGCACTCCTAACTGCAACTGAAATCAAGGGAAACTTCTTCAAATAAATAAATAATGTTGGATTTGTCTGCCTTAGCCCCTCCAGAGGGTAATTCATCTTATCCCAAGATAGTCAAGCAAGACATATTAAATGAAGCACCTCTGAATGTGCTTGTTTCTCCCCACTGACTATGAGAAAATGAGTAGCTCAGAGAAAGAAATGACTTTTAGACAAGTAGAGTTGAATGAGATTAATAAGGTATAAATGCTTAAACACTTGCCAAAGCAGGCAGTCAGAGCTCTGCCTGGACACCAGAATAACTGGATACTTTTCATGTTAATCTATTTATCAGGTTCCCATTAGTAAAATAAGGATAACGTTCCCATCTCAGATGGATATTCTGAAGATGATTAAGGTTGGAAAACCACTCAGGAATGCCAAAAAAAGCCCAGGAGGAAATGAACAGTTCTGTCTTTAGAGCAGCCTTTGAACTATGGGTAGAAAATACATTCTGAAAGCAACTACTGCACAATAAAGCTAAAATTGTATAATGAATTGTTGCTGGGTATGCTTCTCACCATGGGTGGTTCCCATTTAAATATATTAGGCTACCATATAACTAAGTTGCAAGATAACATGTAATCAAAGGGAGAAAGGTAAGGTTTCACAGGCAACTTTTATTTTGGCTTATATTAATTACTGAGAAATTCACTTTGCAACTGCAGTCCCATTGATACTTTTTCATATAGATTTGTGTGCA
The DNA here is from genome assembly GCA_027564655.1 of Leptodon cayanensis. NCBI lineage: Eukaryota > Metazoa > Chordata > Aves > Accipitriformes > Accipitridae > Leptodon > Leptodon cayanensis. The sequence goes on along the minus strand of JANXJC010000077.1, from coordinate 43,127,053 downwards.
TGTGTTGTTCTGTGTGTGCAATATATAATAATGTATTAACATATGAATGAACAGATAAGCAAAAAAATGTTCTGATCTCTTTCACCTTCTGGACACTTCTCCTTCTTTCCAGGGAATAAAATGTTAAAAGTGTCCCATTTTCCAAAGTGAGCAAAATAAAGCAAAAAAGATGTTCTAAATTCAGCTGTGGTTAGATGTCTCCAAAAGAGCAACTTCAAATACTATTAGTAAAAGAGGATTGGTATATCTCAAAGTTCTCAACCATTTCTGAAAATGCTTAGCATTGTCAGTGTAGAGATTCGTGATTCTGAGTGCCTCATTTTACATTATATATACATATATATATATATATATATATATTTACTGTTAGTAAGTTCAGGTTCATATATATAAGGCCTGGAATTCCAAAGTGAATGTGAATAACCCCCTCCCCCAAATACTAGGAATAAAGACTAGTAATAAACTAGAGAATTAATAGCAAGTGCACTTACTGCCATGGAAACACAGCCTAAACAAATATTAGGAGGTTCTGATTCCCAGAATTCACACATGCCAATACAATTATTCTGCAGAGTTACCCAGAGCCCCAGTGATCCTATGCGTGCAATGTGCCTATACAACATTGATATTCTTCTCCGTATGTGTGGTGTGAACCCTCCTGCTTTTCAATCTCTGCTGAGGTAATATCAACCGGAGTATTAAGAATAGCATTCATCTAAATTTGGAGTTGAAGGGAGAGGGGAGAAGACTGGGTGGGAACAGGGCGATTTCGGTTTGTTTTGTTCTGTTTCTATGCTCATACGCGTATTTGTCTCGGCCTGCCTGGATGTTGCCATAGTGACCTTTGATAAATCCATGTTATGGATGCTGTGAAATATAAAGCCATGCCACATTTCAGGGAGTGTAAGTTCATGGAATAAAGCAGGGGGCTGGGATCTTCAAAGGTATATCGGTCAGATTTAACACCCTCATCCATTCTAATAAATGCTTTTATCTTAATTAAAAAAGGTATGCCTGCTAGCCTAAAAATTCGTTCCGCTTTTGAGAAGTTTATATGAGAAAATTCATAAAGTGTCCAAAGCAGTCAGCTGCATTTGATCAGCCTATATAATTTCCATTTATTTAGTATGGATAAAAAAGCCACCTTTCCCTCACTGTTACCATGCTTTGTGAGCATTTCTTAATTCAGGAGTGAAAAGAACAGGTTCAGATCATTGCTTCCAATGCACCAGCATTCACTAACGAAACCAAAAGAAACTTTCTGCTGTGTACCTAAGGCGTATGACAACACCTCTAAGATCTCTACCTCCATCTGGCAGACACCACTCATGCTCATCTATATCTTGGAAGGCAGAGACTTCACTTGCTTACAGGTGGCCACTTAAAAGTTGGACATTTAATTCAAGCTAGGGAGAAACGAACTATGAACAGAAATGGGTGCTTTGAGAGATGAATGATTCTACTTTATGTCTTAGGCATCCAATCCAGGACTCAACATTTAAGTTTTAAATGGTAAACATTAAGTGAGGTAAACCCCAAACTAAGTGCATCTATAGCGGTTGTTAGCATCAGGAATGAACACCTCGTTGTACCCCTAAAAAGTGGCTGAGATCCGTCATTCCACAGTCGGTCTGTGATAAAGGCAGGACCCAAACGCAGCTCTTGAAAATCTCTGGGTCTCTGTTGCAAAGACTTAAAAGCCTGTGTTCATCCTGCGTGGTTTTTTAGGAAAATCACTGAAGCACCTTTCTGAAGAGCTTTCTTGTTCCACACTCTCCGCAATCAGTGCAACGAAACTGCCACTTTGGAGGACAGTTTATCCCAGCAATCATAAACCACTACCCAAAGATAGGGTGAATGTTCCACATGTCTTTACAGAGCTGAAAGGCAGAGCAGTGATGATTAACGTAGATTGAGTGCTGAGGGTAGAATTAATCTCCCTTAACTGTAGCCATTTAAAATGTAAGCCCCTGCTTTAAGCCAGGTTTCCTGCTTTTATCAGTGAAAGGTCACTTCAGAGGGCATCTCATGCCATCTATTTTAGACAATTATCTAAGGATGGATGAATCCAACTGAGGGGTCTATGACAACAGAGGAAATCTTGGGTTATGATCACCCTACCAAAGGCTAGCACTAGTATCATTTTCTTCTCCTTACTTATATTATTAACTATGTCCATTGAAGGACAAAAACTCTAATGTTTCCAAGATACAGCACGATCTCCATCCAGGAAACATTCACAAACTGCAGCTGTAGCAGCCTCCTTCCACTCCGGCACCACGTAACTCCACTTACTGGTTCACTTCTGATACTTTCCAACTTCCTTTAACACCTGCACATTATCTGTCATGGACCTGCTGGTCCAATTACTGTGATGACTGCATGAGCAGAGCTGCTCAGACAGCCGCTCAGCCTTTTTGAGGGCTCTCCAGTTTTCCTGTCCTCTGCCTGGCACTGCAACAGCTTTCTCATAAATCAGTGGATCCAGCAATGACCAGCTGCACATACTACAGTTCCCAGTGGCTATAGGACTACAGGTCAGATCACAGCCGAAACTTTCACACCTCTCATTGTGTTGTTTTCGAAGTCTACCAGACTTCCATCAAATTTATGATGAGGTGGTCTTCACATCAATTAACTTGTGCTGTCTAAAAGTTAAGCAATTAGACAAAGCAATTAGACCAGGCTCCCTGCATAGTCAATAAAGAGAACAAAGCACCTGAGTGGCAGATTTAAGGCACGGCTGGATAGCCCAGATGATTTGCCCTCCAGTCGACACCACCAAAAGGTAATTTATCCCATCCCTTACTGTGTGAGATAGAAAGCATTTCCTGCAGCTGTTGCTTATCCCTCTGTTGACTAGAGATAAAAATTAAACTACCAGCACAAGCAAGACACTTTTTTTTTTTTTTTTTTTAAGACTGCTAGAATTAATTCTAGAATCATAGAATGGTTTGGGACTTTTAAAAATCATCTAGTCCAACCCCCCTGTCATGGACAGGGCCATCTGTTGCTAGATCAGGTTGCTCAAAGCCCTCTCCAACTTGACCTTGAACACTTCCAATGATGGTGCATCCACAACTTCTCTGGGCAACCTCTTCCAGTCTCTCACCACCTTCATCATAAAATAATTCTTCTTTATGTTCGATCTAAACCTACCCTCTCTCAGTTTAAAACTGTTGACCCTTGTTCTTTCACTACAGGCCTTGGCAAAAAGTCTCTTCCCATCTTCTTATAAGCCTCCTTTATATATTGAAAGGTCATAATAAGGTGTCTCCAGAGCCTTCTCTTCTCCAGGCTGAACAACTCCAACTCTCTCAGTCTGTCTTCACAGGAGAGGTGCTCCAGCCCTCTGATCATCTCTGTGGCCTCCTCTGGAGCTGCTCTAACAGGTCCATGTTTTTCTTGTACTGGGGACCCCAGAGCTGGATGCAGTACTGCAGGTGGGGTCTCACGAGAGCAGAGTACAGAGGAAGAATCACCTCCCTTGACATGCTGGCCACACTACTTCTTATGCAGCCCAGGATACGTTTGGCTTTCTGGGCTGCAAGTGCACATTGCCAGCTCGTGTCCAAGATTAACCCCATTTTTGACACCTACCTTAAGCATTATGGCTTCTGTAGCATCTTAAGGTCAAGAAAGTGCAGAGCAGATCAGAATTCCATTACCTCAGGCTTTTAGATTTTGTCATCCTGTAAGTCCAGCAATGGGGAGATGTTATTACATTAAAGGTAAGCTGAAAGCACAGTATTCACTTTTCACCAAGGCTTTACAATGACACTAGCTAGGCTAAGTCAATGCTCCAGGCTCCCACCATGATCAACTTAAGTGGACTATATGTGATCTCCATACTGCACTCTCTTTGTAGTCTTTTTCTCTCCCATATTCTCTCACCCACATCTGAAGAGCATGACATTTGTGACACCAGGCTGTGTGTACATGTATATGTAACCGTGCAGTGCTTTCAAAAATTGGTTTTATGTGTGGAACAATTTTAATCAAATTTCTAGGAATGGTAGGACATTCCATTAAGTTCATAGATATTTAACAAGAACAAATGGTCAAATGGAGGATAGAGGTCCTAGTAGGGTAATTCCTTGCCAGATGCCAGATAACCAGTTAAAAGCGAGAGACATCTTGTACACCTCAAAAGAAAAAATCTTCACCTGTAGCTTACTTGTTCTCCATCATATAGAAATGAGGCTTTACTACCATGCTGGTGACAAGTCAGAGGACTAAGGATGAGATGGAAATGAATACCAGTATGACTGGAGGAATTCGGAGAAGATCTCTAAGTATGAGCCAAAGCCTGGAAATCTTACACTGCACTGAGAAACTAAGTAAGCTCCCACTGTTCAGTCAAACATAGAGAAGATTAAGATCTGTCTGAGTCACTGTCTCTAAGTGCTTATACAGGACAAAATTTTCTCATAATGGAGAGCTTTTTAGTATAGCAGACTTTGAAAAAGGTTGGCATCTAGTTATGCCAGGCTGGGAAAAAAAAAAACAAAACACAACAAAACCTCCAAAATACATAAGTTCCTTGCAGCAAAGATAACTACCAATTGAGATGACTAACAAGGGCAATAATGGGTTTCCCAATGGAAAAAGGACTTAAACAGAGATCAAATGCTCTTCTATAAAAGAGTCTCCAGCTGAAGCAGCAGTTAAGAGAAAGGTGCAGCAAACTCTGGGTCATTTTATCCTGTTTTGTCATTGCTGAAGTGTCAAAATAGACGATTGTATTGTTCTTTTCTCGCCTTAAAATCTGTGCTACCAGAAAGAAAAAGCAGACTATTTTGTCTAGGTACCACCAGGACACTAGGTGGCCCACAAACCACACACACACACACGCACCCACATTCTCACACACACGTATGGGTGTGCGCGCACATGCAGACGCTCATCCTGAGCTGTTGTAGGACCCACTGTAAACCTTGGAGAACACATCTGTCAGAGCTCTGCGTGGTACTGCCAGGGATATTGCCCATTACACGATTTGTACATATTTAGGCTTAGCCAACCTAAGCTGATTGCAGGTACTTAAAATTGCTTTTGTGCCATGAACACTTAACGCTAAACCTCTTTTAATTTGCACCGTGCTACTCAGAGAGATCATATCATTCTTCTGTTCAGAGTAAATTCCCAATCTGGCAATCCTAGCCTGCTTGGGTATTTTTTTAATAATAATTAAAAAAAGAATTTAATAAGGATTTGAGTTTCTTTATTGAGCTTTTATTGTCCAGTCTTGTAATTGAATCACTCTGCTGTGACAGCGCGACTGAGGCTGTTATTAGCAAATTCTATAAACAATGGACTTGATCCCTTTATGAAAAAGCATTGTAGGGGGAATAGTTAATCTGGACTAAAAAAAAATGAGGTTCTGGGAGGGGAAGGGGGGAAATACAATTGCAGATTCCAAATATTTAAAACTGTTTCTGCACTTTCTCATTCCAGTCCCCTCCTCCCTCCACTTGCCTTCTCCCACCACCTGGCTGCTCAAATCCCTTTTTGTTCTTTGTGCCCTGCCTCTCTGAGGCAGAACTGTTTGCAACATGATCACTAGGGAGGAAATTTTGTCTACAGAGCAAAGCCTCCTCTCCGAGCAAGCCATATTGGTTCTGGTTTTCTAAGTACCTTTGGATTTTTGATGGCAAGCCACCGTAGCTGGAAAACTCTACTCTTAACAGATACTGAAGGGAGGGAAGCAGTCTTCATCAGACAGTGCTGGCATTTAATTTGAACATCTCCATTGGAATTAGTCATTCTGGGCTCCCTCTGTAGTCAGTAGAGTCCTAGTCAAAGATAGAGTATTGGATGCAATTCATCCCATTCAAAAGGAGAAAACTAGACAAGTCAGCTGACATTCCCTAATGACATGGTGCTTAAGCACAGTTTCCACTGGCTATAAAAGATCCAAGAACTAGCTCCTTAGGTGCTGTTGACATGGTAGTGGTATATATATTCTTGAAATGAACATGGAATTTCTATTGATACCAATTTTTCCAACTGCTACTTTGTCTCCTTGGGCTTCTTTTTTTTTTATGCAAAAACTAAAGATGGGTGAATGATCACTTCTGTGGGAACAACAGCTAAGTGTGCTGATGGTCCAGGGCATAGTCGAGGTACACAGGGTGTTAGACAAGTCCCTGGCTATAAAGTTGACACTGCCAACTTTGGAAAGGCTCCCTGTTTCATTGTCTGAGTTCTCTACTCAGTTCATAATTTCTCTAGGGCAAAGTCTGTTTCTTACTGTGCATTTGTATAAGTAACACCAGGAGCTGGATCTTGGCTGTGGTCACGTAGCACCACTGCTGTAGCAAACATTAATCATAATAATAAATAACTGATCAGGCCTGTGATGATAGCGAGGTTAAAGAAATATTGGTTAATACATTATCATAACAGTTCTAAATGCGAACTTTAACCCAGAGTCTGCAGAAATCAGTAGAAATGTTGTGGCATTTAGAGCAGCTTCCATTGACCTTGCATAACCAACACTAAGACCTTCATGATTTTGCACGCATCAAAGGTAAGGCTGGTTTCAGAACAGGAGACCTAATAGGAGACACCTAATATTCAAATATGGAAGAAAGGAGTCATCTGTGTGAACAATAGGCACGAAAATCAGACAAAGAGGCAGAATTATGAAGAGCTTCATGAAGCTAGAAGATGAAGTTAAGAACATAGGCAGTTTAGGTTTCTGTATTGAGTAGGAAGACTCCCTTTGAGCAAACCATGGAAGCTGGAACAAGAAGTAATCAAATTTGGGGAAGATGGAGGACTGGATGAGTGTTAAGAAGCTGGATGAGAGCTGAGGACATAATGAAGGCTGGTAGAAAGGATTAGTTCTAGGGACAGATTTGAGGTTTCTGATGGAAAGAGAGTGCATAGTATTTGCATTTTTTCTTGATGTATTTCTTGTGATGTATCAAACAAGATGGATCACTTGAAGGCAGAAGTGTCGAGGTATATAGAAAGTCTATGGTAGTTATGTCAGAAGTTTGGAAAGGAAAAGAAAATTTTTCTATGAAATATTGATAAACCAAATAGCTTGGGTTTACCAATTTTAGCTGTATTTGGGTAAGGAATAAGGTTTGGGAAAGAATGACATGGGGGAAGGCATAGGATAAGAGATGTCGTCATGTTGGAAATCAAGGAAAATTACAGAAAAAATGTATAGAGGCTAAAGCCCAAACTTAGGCATAAATACCGCTAAGGACCATAGATACATATTGAGAAGTAACAAGTTGCAAACACTGTCTGGAAAAAGCTTGGGACCCTATAAAAAGCATCCACATCGGTACCTCTTACTCTCTCTGGCAGCGAGCACTTCCAATGAAATTTGGCCATGGGAAAGGGGGAGAACAAGTCGCAGACTTCCACTACATAATTAGGGTTGGTGGAGGAGATGCAGCTGCTCAGAGATGTAAAGCAGAAGGGTGAAGAGTCACAAGTTGCAGAAAGGGAAACTATGGTTGGATATAATGAAAAATTTGCTGAAAACTCAGTTGGACAAGGGCACTATCTGACTTTGGATATAGCCCTTTTTTTGAGCAAGAAGTTGGACTAGGGACCTCCAGAGGTCTTTTTCAGACTAGACATGTTTATGATTTCATGACATTATGAGAAACTAGTGAGACTTTCAAAGCCTCTAACCAAGCAGTTTTCAACTCTACAGGATCAACTTCTAATTGATTTCTACTTTATGCAAATCCATTTGTTCACTGCGGTAAAAGGGTTTGTTGAAAGCACACCCATAGTGATTCGGATACACATATGTATATAGAGAGCTGAAAAGTAGATGGGAAAAATACAGTAAGAGTGAGTAACAAGTCTGTTAAACCCACGTATGGAGCTTTTAAGCAGGAATAAATTGAAAACTTCCACTGACACCAGAGCTTTTTGCTCTGAATTCTACTTGTATTTCAATGAGCTATTAATGACTGTATGGGGAAAAAATTGGCATCTCTCACTGGGATGAGCTATTAATGACTGTATGGAGGAAAACTGGCATCTCTCACTAGGATGAATTATCTGACTTGTAAGTCACCATCACTATTTTGAACCGCAATATATATATTTGAACAATATATATATTTGAACACACATGCCAGGCATTTTTCTTGTGCAATGTACAGAAAAAAATTAAGCCAATTATTTTAATGTGATGAAACTTAAAAGTTGATCTGGGTGTTTCTATGGTCACAGACCTCTGTTTGTAAGTTTGGTCTTCCCCCAGCAGTTAAAGAGGAGCCTGGTGACCAATAGGAAAGCAAGACCTCATTCTCCACATTCCATTAGCTTCATAATTCCACATTAAATGATGGGTTTAGTGCCATATGGTGAAGTCTGATATGAAGAAGAAAGGAAAAAAATTAATATATACACACTCATGCACACATGCGTATGCACACACACATATATATGTATGTGTATGTGTGAAATATATGTGTATACATATATGTTTTGCACATGATTAACCTGCCTGGTTTCCTTCAGGAAACGGCATATATTGATGAAGTGAAGAGAGAATTTTTAAACCTTTGCAATGATTCTTCATGCTGTTAAGATTTGCTTTAGTCTGGATTTGGGTTTGAGATTTTTTATTTTAAATTTAACTGCATGGATAGCCTCACTGCAATTCTAATTTTCTGGAGTCAGCCTGGAAACCACAAAGCAGAATTCTTTCCAGGCGCTATGACTTTCAACACGTAACCTAAATAACAATACTGTTTTTACCTAATGGTCTAAACATCTTAAGTATTAAATGAGGGATAAATTTGTCATGAGGTCAAGAGTTAAGAACTCTTAAATAAAAAAGTTTTGAGAATGTGCATGTGAAGGACAGCAGTAATATGATTTCCATACATCAATTTTCTTTTCAGATTACAATTGCACTAGCAAGAAGTCTCTGGGCTTATGTTATTGCAGTTCCAAGTCTATCTTAAACCACAAACTAGAAGGGTCCTGGTATTCATCTGTTCAGCCTTCACCTTGTTCTTCTGACTAAATATGAAAAGACAAATTGAACTTTCTTCGGCAGAATAAGCCTGCTAAAAATTGCCACAGTATTACCGATATTACAGCAGTGCCAGGGAGCTCTCAACCATGATCCTCCTAATGGTGCTTTCACACATTTCAAAAAACCTTGTAAAAGACATACTTTGCCTCAGAGGCAGAAAAAGAGTGAGAAAAAGGAGATTTTTCTTATTACAAATAGGGAAACAAGGTGCAAAGCTGCTTTGCTCGGGGTGAGATAAAGCATCTCTAAAACTGAATGCAGATCTTTGAATACTGGTTCAGTGAGATTCTGAACATTGGCTTACCAGCACGGGACAAATTAAAAGGCTGTATCTACAGCCCTGGTTCATTAGCATTTACGATGTAAATTGATTGTTACTCCTAGGGGCGAATTTTACTTTTCACATGAGTTCTGCTTACACTAAACCTGTTGATCTGTACAGGGAGCCAAAAGCTTTCTACTGAAGGAGGCACATCTTACAGACATGTCTAAAACTAACTCCAGGGTCATGTTTTTGGGGAGACTTCAGACTGGCACTCAGTCTGAAGGTGCTAATCCAGATGTGAAGGGAGAAACTCAGCTTCAAACAACCTTTATTCCACTTTCCAGCACTGACTTTCTGCATAACTGCAGCCATGCCATGTCAGCTCTGAACCCGCTCCTAGGTCTCAACACACCTTGGCTGTAAATCTCTAATGATGGGGTGTGCTATGATTATCCAGAGAGCACTGATTTCAAGGGGCTGGTGATCCTGGCTGGAAACTCTATATGCTACCCCAATGCAAGCAATTTCAGTTTGATCGTATTAGGTCTTGGACATGAAAATGGGGACAGGCTGAGTCAGTAGTTGGCTGGGAGGTAGACCTTTCCCCTAACAGACCCAACCACTACTGCTCCGGGAAGTGGTGGTGGTGGTAATTCAGGAGGTGTTGCTTTTTCCAGTGCCTGTGTATGTGCTACTTTATTTTTCCCCTCAAGTTCCCCGTTATTGCCTGGACACATCGATGCTGAGGTCTCCACAGCTGGGAAGTCACTCAGTGTTGAACTGCCCTGTAGTCCAGGCAGTCTGGTGGGGAGAAGGAATGAAGGATCATTTCCAAAGAAGGTCAAAGGACCACAACCAGTGCTCTC
>JANXJC010000077.1:43054214-43116874 GCA_027564655.1 Leptodon cayanensis | reverse complement strand
TTTTCCCCCCCCCCCCCCCCCCCCCCCAGGACAAGCAGTGCATTGACAATTAATCTGCTTTCTCCTGCAATGCCTCAGGTGATCCAAGGAGGGCGTATTGGAAGCAAAGGAGCTAATAAGGGATCTATCTCAGAGGAGAAATTTTTCAATTCATAATTTCACATGGATGTTTTTGAAGCTGCTCCCTTCATGGGTTCCTTAGTAAAGAAATGCTTATATTGGTCTCTGAAAGACCAGACTCCAATGGTGTGGTCTCACTGAGACCTGACCTACTCCACACAGCTATTCAAGAAAGCATGACCATGTTGGGAGTTCTGCTGGTACTGGGAGGTTCATATCAATGCCATTGAGAAAGTGGAAGTGAGGAGAAATGAGAAAACATTTTTTTAGGGGGAAAAAAGGCTGAAGTTGCTTCTCTTTTGCAGGGAAGACAGATCAATATTTGTTGTTTTCCAAATCTCTCAGCATATTCTGAAAGAAATGTTTCTGCTTCAAAACACAAAGGATTTCCTATGAACTAAATAAATTACATTTATTTTCACTGCTTCATGTGTTTCACTTAAAATATTGAAACAAAAAATTAGTCCCACTTGGGCACCTCTTACAATATTCAGAATTCGTTGTTGCTAAATCTTGCTTTCTTTTAGAAGAGGAAGACATTTTTCATTGAAAACAAACTCTAAAAACATTTTCAAGCAGTCACAGCAGGAAGTGACGGGGAAAGTCCAGTGAAGAACCATGAAGACAAGAACCATGGGAGCTGCATTGCTGAACTGCTGCATGATGGGACTTGGTTGATGGAGAGGAAGCCTCAAGAGTGAGATAGGAACGTGAAGATACCATGCTTTAAAGCAAACTATCAAAACCTTTGGACAGGCTTTGCCTGCAATACTAGGTGCTATCCTAGTTATGCAAAGCTTTTCTCGTCCTTTCATTTCGAATACTGTCTTGGTGGAGGAATTCTCTGGTTAAAGGTGGAAATAGTGCAGAACAAAGAAGAACCTCTTGAAAGTATCTGCTGGAGAGCACAAGGACAGGAGGAGGGAATGGAAAAATTCCTGAAGTAGTGTGCAAAGTAAATTAAGGTAGAGGGGGGAATTTAATCAAATGGTTTTGAATAGCAAAAGCAGCCAAACATATGCAAAACCTCTTCTGTGGGAAGAGAGGGATCAGCCAGAAAAGGAATGGATCTGATTTTGAAAGCTTAGGGGTTTTTTTCTGCCTGACCTATACAATCTGCCTTGGTTAATAAGTGTCTCTATGTTCAAGCCAGAAGGAGACAAGATGTCAACTATCAAAGACTGACAGATTCACATATCTCAGGAAAATGACAGCTTAACCAGAAAATGACTAGGATGACCAACCAGAGAAGAAGGTTTCTTGGCATTTTTTTCTAACTAAGCACAGAATAAGAGATGTGGAAGCAGCAATCACAGTATACTTAAATTCAACACCATAGAGGAAGTGTTCAAAGCATAGCAAAGCAAGGGAGTCAGTTTGCAGGATACCCAGCTTTCTAAACTGTTGTGAATCACCCCATGTGGGTCTTCTCTCAAGGACCTGTTCTTGTTCTTATTGAAGATAGTGACAGAAAACAATTGATGTTAATGGGAGAATAATTTGCTTTATAAGTCAGAGACATTGGAAGAAAAATCTTTCACTCACTTTACGTGAGACTCTTCTCATAGAGCATGTAATGAACGTCATAGGACTTCAATCATAGATGTGTGGTCTGAACTGTTCACGTAGGCTTCCTGGACAATCAGTGGAAAGAAACACATCTCCAGAGGATGCTTCATTTTAAGTTACGTTAGATATCTACTGGAAGCTGGGAAGATTCACCTTCTGGAGGTGCTTATCTCTCCATTGACTATCCAGGGAGCCTAAAAAACAAAATTGGCATGGATTTTGACCATTTTTTGGTGGTCAGAAGTAGATCATATGAACCAGCTTTCAAAACAGGAGTACAAGGAATGGTCATTGCAAATCTCTGAATAAAGTTGCTAAAATACTCTATTGACAAGTTCAGTAACAAATCAAGAATTTAAAGTAGTTCTGATCACTTGCCTTTCCCCAAAACCGAACATCTTTTTTCTGAGAAACACAAAAAGGAGATAGTATTTTTTGTCAACTTGATGAATGCTACCAGCAGATCTCCAGCCAAAACTATTCATAATCTAATAAAGAAACGTTTCGGTCTCTGTACTAAAAAAAAAAAATAAAAATTGTATTTTGAACCAAATCATCGATGACAGTCACATTTAGGCCCAAAACACAAAAATTAAATCTATACTGAAAACAGAAAGAGGAAAGCTATAAGGGAAAAATAGTCAGAAAAAAATAACCATTATATAGGGAAAAACTGTCATGAATGTCTCAGCAGGTATGGCAGCTCAACCGGCAGTTATTTTACTTGCTACAGGAGTGCCTGGCTGAATATCTCCAGGCTGTGCTAGTCCTGGAGGTCAGAAAACAGCTATGCACTGAAACTTTCAGGTGTTGACATCTGTGAGTCTCTGAAAATAGGTTCATAGGTCAAGGATTGGAGAGGGGAACCTGACAATCTTTCTCGGAGGCCCATGCTTCTTAATGAGTTAAAACTAGGGCTTAAGGCTGAGGGACCAGAAAGAAAAAAAAATGAAGGCCAGGAGGTCTGTGATGGTTCTGTGGGAGGTTCAGGGGAACAGAGGAGCGCAGCCCAGGTCACTTACAAGAAGGAGTGGAAGGATGCCCAGGTCACTTCAGAGGTGGAATGAAAAAGTCTGGAAGTGCTGTTATTTGAGACAGGGAAGAGGAATGGCATAGGTAGTGTCAGCTCAGTTGGGGAAGGTGGAAGCTGCAACAACATGATGGAAAAATCTCATCTGGGACATCTGAGAAGGCATTTTTTCATCTCCAACTTCCCCCTTGCATTGTCACAACTGAACTAGGACATAGTTACATAAATAACCGTATATGGCTGGAACACCCTGAGTGTTTGGGGATACCTGACTGGTTAGAACATTGTAGGTTTAATCTGAATGGCACCAAAGAGCCAGTTGAAGAACATGACCTTTGAGTTTGACTTGGCAGAACAAAGACTCTATCAGTGTTCCTGGAAATAAAATTTAATTAAATTGCGGTTCTAATCTAAAAAATCACTGTGCTGTGAACATGCAGTTTTATGACTCTGAGGTCAGCATCTCTCAATGGCTCCAGAGAAAAATGCGTTTGAGCTATCACGTAGCTAAACAAGACGTCTGTTTCAGCAGATTTACTCTGTCATCTTACGGGTGAATACCATCATTAAAGAGCCTGTAAAGAAGTTACATTGACATTAAACTGGATTCTCACCTAACTCTATCCATCTAAGAGTTAAATGTCTATTCAAAGCTAATGATCTGCAATTCTCTAGTCAATGGAAAGACTGGGATGTCCAGAGGAAGGCTTATCCCGTATATCTTAGGGTCAGATTAATACTTTTTAGGACTTTCCACTGAATACATATGTGATGCAGAGAGCTATGTTGACTAGACATCTGACTTTTAAATTAATGTAGTTAGGTGAAATAATAAATCCATTTCAGGGCAATGCAACCCCCTTTTTCTCAAACGTTGAAAGTTTTTTAGGTTGCGTTTTCAGGTGTCCCTGATCAAAAGTACTTTCTATATATAATGAAGATAAATAATCCTAATGAAGATAAATAATCTTATGTAATTGCAAGGGAAGTGAGACTTTAGGTAAAATTCCACATGTCACAACACAAACAGTAAAAGTATCCATGGTGATGATGCTGTCGCACAGAACTTCCTAAATGCTTCTGTCGCTGTGCGAGGAAAGGACAGACTCAGTCTTTATGCAGATTCATGTAGTGACTATAGAATCCTGTTACTGGATGCTGGATGTAGTTAAATTCATCAGCTATAAAGATGTCCACATAACCACAAGCTGACACATTTTCAACTGTCAGGTTTTACCAAGCTTTTTCCCCACAAATGACTAATTTTGAAAACATTTTCATTTTTGCCCTAAGGTACATTGTAAATCAATCCTTTCCATTTATTCTTACTCACTGAAACTGGATGTAAGCTCCTATGCCTACTTCATCACAGATTCCTGAACAGACTTTGAAGGAAAACAGCTTAGTTTCTCTGAAACTGCTGAGATTCAGAGTCAACAGCGTACAGGAAAAAGCTCTAGAAGACATTAAAATTTTGGACATGACATCTTCAAGGTTGACCCATATGCTCTGTAAACACTGGGTTTATGGGTTCATTTCATCACTAACAAACACTTCCCTTCAGCTTTATCCCAAACTTCCAAGCCATGATAGAAGATAATGCATCCTTTAACTCCCAAACACAGACTACCTGGGAAGGAAGTGTCTCCTGGATCTCAAGTAAACATAAGCATCATCCAAAACAACATTCAGTCACAATGTAAGTAAATGGAGGCAGCACAAATCAGGTCTTGGGAATTAAAGGGCACATATGGTGCTGGGTACTGCTAGTAAGTGAAGGATCTATTGCCCCACTACCCTCTCCAGTCACCTCAGGTAAAATGTGAGCCAAGATACGAAGTTTGGAAAAAAATATTTTCTTTATACCAAATGCAAGGAAGATTTGGGATGAAATTCATTTGTACAAAGGTGGGAGTCTACTGCTGTTTGGGAAACCATCCAGTCTCTGGATTTCACTCCAGAGGGGATTGAAAGTCCCTTTCAAAGACTTCAAAGAAGCAAACATTTTAAGGTACTTTGCAACATTTGCCAGCCCTGTGTGGCTTTCCCAGGTAGCCTTGGGCTTCTCAGATGACACTCAACACCTGGGGCGGGGGGGGGCAACTGAATTGATCCCCTAAGGCAGGATTCGTCTTGCAGACCAAGTTGCCTACATTTATGTGTCTCCATGTGGAGTGGGTGTCTAAGTTGCCATCAAAGTCAGTGCCGTTCTTGACTGGGGCAGGGAGATCTATTCCAAGACACCCACTTACCAGGGTCCCTGTCAAATGTTCATGTTCTCAGGCTAAGACTGGCTCCTCTTCCTCCTTCACCTTGCCAAACCCTCAGAAAAAATACCCCCATCAGGTTAGGGGCAATTTTCTCTCCATGCTAGGGAGACGATTGCAGACCTGTTAGCCTAATAATACGCTGTAAGGGTGTCTATCTTCCCGACATCTCCCAAGCACTCATTCTTAGCATTGTTTCCTAATTGTGTGCAGATTTCTAACCAATAACTCCCCTCTCCTTCACTCCTCTTCCTCAACTCATAATTGATCAGACAGTGAACAGCTGCTGGCTATTTTCTCCTCCTGTGAAACACGCAGTAATTGTATGTATGGGCTCCAAATCCCTAAACATTTGGAGAAGAGAAGGACTTGAACAGGAGCCAGTTCTTTTTACAGCACTGGTACCAGCAGCAGTGGCAGGCATTTAAATCATATCAGGGGGGTTAGTGAGGGTGAGGTGTGTGGGGGGGGTGTTGTCGAGTTTGCCGAGATTCATTTTGAGAGGGGGAATAAAAAGAAGAAAAAAACGTTAAAGAGAGAAAAAACTGAAACCAGCAATTAACAAACCAGGGCAGCTCAAACAGTTGGAGACCATCCCAGCTCTAGCAGAGTGAGATTACTCCCTAAACCAAAGGGCATCGTTTCTGCCCATGCTCACCCACATTTCCCAAAGCGTAGATTGCTGCATGGCAAATGGGCCAGCTTCATCTGGCTTTAAACTGAGGGTCAGCCATTAGGAGCATCGCCGTTTTCAGGTCCTGCTCTAACCTCTTTGAAGAGGAAGAGGCCTCTGCGGAGGCAACTCTCAACTGTGTTGGCGATGTTTCTCCTGTTCTTTCTGTGTGGAAAGTCTAAGCTAACAGCCTCCACATTAGGACATCCCAGTTTTGTGCCAGAAGTTAAGTGGGTGAACTCAAGTCACATTTGTGTGACAATGTGTCCCAAGCAAACATAATAACTCATTTGCCTGAGAATGACAGCCGCTTATCAAAACATACAATATTATGCACTTGGCTAACTGACCCTCTCTAACATAAAATCTCTTAAAAATTAATGATTGATTTGTTGGTGAAAATGAAAGAAGCAAAGTAATTAGGCCAAAGGCAAAAACTTCACCTTAGCAATATTCCTGATTTTTTTCACAAGAATTTTAATTCACATACATCAAGTCACCTCTTCTGTAGGCTGCTTTTCAAGATTAATATTAAAAATAATACAAGAAAATGAATTACCACTGCAGTGGGATACATCTCAGTCATCTCAAAGTAAGCATCTACCCTAATCTAAGTCATCCAGAATCCCTCTCTATCAACACATACAAACACTTTTAGAAGGTCGTTTATCACATTTCTAACGTGACAGCTTAGTTTGTCTTAGTTTAGTTAAAGACTAGGTGACTAGACCTAGCTAGTCTAGTTGAGACTTAGTTTAGCTGAGACTCGGTCTTTAACACTTAAATGGCTAAAAGTAGGTGAGATGAGTTCCAGTCCATGTCTTAAGATATCTTAACATTTCAGCTGTGGAATTAGTGCCATCTTCATCTGACCTGAAGTTTAAGGGTGAGCTGCATTAAGACCAATACTTCATATTTCATGTTCTTTACAGAGATGGGCAAAGCAGAGGAAGCCTGAAGATTTAATTTTCTGTTGTCATGTAGAATCACAGAATTAGACATGAAATGCCCCACCCTTGATATATCTCACATGGCAAGAAAGGGCTCACAGCAATGAGGGATGTCTCTTGGGGCTTTGTAGACATGCTCCCTTCCTGAAGTTGCTAGCTGAGGACTAAAAAGCTAGCACCTGTTTGCTCTGTGCTTCCACTCTCCAGATCATAGATCACAGATCATAGATCATAGAATGATCATAAAGTGGTTAGAATGGTTTGGGTTGGAAGGGACCTTAAGGATCACCTAGTTCCAACCCCCTGCCATGGGCAGGGACACCTTCCACTAGACCAGGTTGCTCAAAGCCCCGTGCAGCCTGGCTTTGGACACAGATATACCTGAACCACAGGTGAGGCCAAAAAGGCGCATTTGGCATATTGGGATGTCAATAAAGAGCAGGGTGCTGTACTACAGGGACAGGAGATCCAGGCATGAGTGTGAGGAGATGTGGGGTGGGAGTTAATTGCATCAGTCTCACAAAAGGAGAACTGAGGTCCTTCTCATACAGGGTGATGTCCTATTCTCTCCTTCTAGCAGCTGCAAAGAGGCTTGGCTGGTAGAGTCGGCGTGAGCTGGGTCCACACACGAACACTTTGTTAGGGAGGAGCAAAGGGGAAGTTGTCAATGGCAATTCCACATTGCTGGGATAGATCTGCTCCAAAGAACACCCCTATTAAACAACTCACAGACACGTAGGCACTGCCAACGGCTGCCGTCTGTCTTGATCTCTTCCTCCAGCACAGTGTTGTAGCTGATTCTATTTTTTTCCCTGAGGAATGTAATCATTATTTAGCTTTCAATGTTAGAACAAAATATTCTGCTCTATCACCCAGAAAAAAAAATTATCCCCCAGTCTTTAAGCTTTTACTTCTAATTTTGGTGTCTTAGTAAAACTTGAACTCCTCAAGCAGCCCTAGGGAAAAAACAGATGTTGATATGAAAATTGACACCTGAGCTGCTGTCATTTCAGTTCAAAAAGACAAAACAATATGTAATTCCAGGAATAGCTGCTAAAATCTGATAAAATTTTGTGTGGGCCCAGTAACCTTACACTGGACATTTGTGGCTACTTCCTAGAGAAACAAGAGAAAGCAAAGAAAATTCTTCTTCGACAAATAGCACATGTAATACTACAATTGGCTACATTCCTAATAGGCTCTCCATGCCAGTGATACAAAGACCGAAACCTTAGAAGAGAGATGTGATTGCTGTCTTGGACTGAGCTTGCTCTTTAAGGAGCTTGTAGCACACTTAGACCTGGCTCAGGTGTAGTTGCCTCCCCAGGTAAAGCAAAGGAGTTCTGGAGTCACATAACTGGAGGAGGCAATTAAGAAATCAGGTCTGCCGGGAATATAACTGATGCCTACAAGGCAGCTTAGCTTTCCTCAGCCTCCAGAAAGTGCCCTAAATCACACAATAGTGACCACACATAAGTGTTTCCCTGTAACCTTGAGTCCAGTGTTTGAGTTTGGGTCCTTGAGGAAGCTTAAGACCCACTTAAGACCAGCGCCTAGGCTTCCTCATCGCACTGCATGGACTGAAAAGCAGCCAAGCCACAAATCCTGAGCAGAAACCTTTCCTTACAACGCTCAGTTCATCTGAAATGAAGGCAGACAGATACACTCTGTCATTTTATTTTGTACAGAATTGTAATACTCTCAAATGCTATGCTCCCTCACCCAGTCCTGGGTGTAGGAGTAAATGAGTAAAATGAGTAAAAATACTTGCAAAGAGCATGGTTTTACACCAGAGGAACACATCCCCCACAACAGCATTACAATCTAATTTCTGTGTGCATATGTGTCCTTGATTTTGAAAATTTTTTACCTTTTTTAGCATACTTAATCTCTTCATTTTACAGGACCATACAGAAAGCTCATCAACAGTTTACTAAGGAGTTATAAGAATTAAGGAAAATTAATTGTTTAGGCAATGGGATCACTGCATCTGCATGCTCTTGTTCTGCAGGAGGATGCATAGTTTTTCCCACGTATGAGTGGTGAGTGATCCTTGCACTTGACATCAGTCATATAAAGGCATGTTTATAAATTTAGTCCAAATGATTGCTAGGAGTTGAGAGAGAGAGATTATGGGAAGGGCAGCATGAATTTGGGGCAGTGAAATCCTTGCTAGGATGGCTTGAAAGACCTGCTACGTTGCGCTGCAGCTGTAAACAAGAGGAAGCTCCGATAAAAGACCTGGAAAGAGTTTTGAGCTATTATAAACTGAAAGGCCCAAATGCAGCTGGGAAAGGAGGCTGGAAAGTCTTGATTATCGTCTTCTGGGAATAAACTCCACCCAGAGGGAAGCAGGATGGAAAACACCAGCTGTGGCAGATGTGGCTGATGTGAGAGGGAGCCAGATTAGGTAAAGCTCTGCTCTGACTGGTGTGGAAGTCTTGTCTGCTACTAAGAACAAGGTTGGTAACATCAGCTCTTCCTTTTAGTTTTGAAGCTCTGTCTACTTACAGGTACCCTTGATGGAGGGTGCGAAAGACGAAGTGGAAGGGACAACAGGGACATTCTTTAGCACAAGAAGAAACGTATCTCATGTCACATTAAAATACTATCATTTAAACCTCAGGCTCCCTTTATATTCCCTCTATACCCAACAGGTTTTTTAGACTATGAAACCTTGGACCTATTGCAGGATTCTGCTAAAAGATGAGGCAAATTTTGAGCTAGATGCCTTTGGTGACAGTGACTTTAAAGAGAGCCTGAAGCAACGAGCTCAGATGTAGTCAGATGAATCCCATCTGTTTTTTCAAGTGTGCAATACCAGGCTGGTTGATGTTGAGCCTAAAAGGCTGTTGGTTCTGTCTGGGACTTCAAAGGCTTTCTGCCTGTCCTCCTACCACCACGTTTGAGCTCTCTGGTCTGTAATAAAAAGTTGAATTCAAACTGCAGCCATTGCCCCAGTGGAGATATTAACAGGAAACCTCCCTCCTCTCCCAAGCCGACTAATTTCATCAAGCTTATATGTACTCATTATGATTACATTTTGTACCCCTCAATTAAACATGGTTATTCATGGTTATTGAACCTTTTGATTCAAAAGGAGGGGAAAAAGACAACTGCCTATTTGCATATCTGGCATCCAGCATACCTATTCAGTTCTTCCAGAAAACAGGCTCAAAATGGATCTGTTTCTCAAGCTCATCAGATCTTGTGTATGAACAGGGAGTTACAGCAATGCTGCAACCAAAAATGTTTTTTGGTTTTGGGTTGGTTTGGATTTGGGTTTTTTTTTTGGCAGAAGCATGGTCCCATTTATTTCCCCAGTACAGGAGCTCTCTGTCACAGATAATGTGGTTTTTTACTGTGGCCTAACCCATTGTCATCTGATTTCTGCTACCTTCTTGTTTCCTCCTCATTCCATTTATTTAATATTTCATTCAACAAAACACATTGGCATGTTCCCCCATGTTGCACCACAGGCTTCTGTTCCAAGTAAAATTGAAAGCAAGTTTCAAAGAGAAACAAGGTTAAAATCAGGACAGTCCTTAAGGGCATCAGCAAAGCACATGTTTACATGCTCAATGAGACAGACTACAATGATTTTTCTTTCCACCAGAGACACAGTTTCCAGCTATGGGTTGTGATGATTTTCTTTAAAATAATTATCATATCTCCAAAGACACTTGCAGCTGTAGGCACTCTTACCCTCCCTAATTACACAGCTAATAAGGGAAGCAGAGAGAACGCCAGAGTGAAACGAAGGCCAAGGGCAAATCCAAACACCTTGGATCCACCACTTAGTAACTGAGCTGGCCAGAAACCTTCCTGATCTTGCCAAAGAGGGATGAGGCTATGGAATGAGCTTCCCACAGACGGCGAATGTGGGAGTGAAACTGTCTGCTCACAAAAGGACACTGCTCGTACCTTCCTCAAAACACGTTAGTATCGTCACAGCAGGTTGAGAAGTATTTGGGGAGCACTTGTACTATAATAGCCAGGCATTCACTACTGTGGGGGTGCAGAAAGCAATTTTGGGGGACAGAACTGCAAGATGTGACAACAAGGGGCTTGAAATTCATTCTTCCACATCCCATGGGATTGTCTTGAGCCCGCTCTCTAAATTGGAGGGGACACGATTCATTCTTTCTCTTTGGCCACTTCATCCTGCACTGCAGATGAGTTTCCTACTGAAAATTTCATGGAGACTGGAATATTTCTGGGGAAAAAAAATCTTCTGTTTTTTGAGATTTAAATGAAATGAAACAAGAAATTTGATCAACAGTTCCTGTCTAGCTGTCATGTACAAGCACAAAGATAAGGCCAAAATCAGCACAAAATCCCATCATGTTTTGAGAGGATTCGAGTTTGTTCACTCTATAAATGGGAAGGAAAAAAAAATTTATTCCTAAAAGTTCAAGGTGGTTCTTTTTTTTTTGTTTTTTCATTTTTTCTGCCCATGGATCCTGAATATTAACAGCCACAGATCTTTAAAAGCATTGCTTGATTGCTCAGAACCACTTGCACAGGGTTTGCCTGCAGAGGTCACCCTTGGAGGAGCTCCAAGGAAGGGAGAGCATCAGCTCAAATATACTAACAATAAGGGACAAGGCCTGAGATTGCCCTGTCTGGCAAACTGACCTTCACCCTCTGGTGTCCTCTTGACTCACCAAGCGTGAGCCATTTGCAGCTTGGACTCCTGTCCCACAGTTTGATTTCCCCACCAGCAGAGTAGTGAGGTGTTGGCTGCTCTAGTACAGGTGTTGCTCCCCAAGCGCTCCCAATGCACCTGGAATGATCATGTGTGTTTTGAATAAAGGACAAGCACCATGTCCTTTCTGTCTGCTGGCAAAGACGGCCACAGGGAGAGTGACAGGCCTCAAGTGTTCCATCAGAAACCGCCTCAGTCATATCCAAGCCGTGAGCTGGAGAGGCTGAGACCAAGGCGTTCCTTCTGCCCACTCTATTCGGAGTGTTGGTAATCTTTGGAGGAGGCACAGGCTGGCAAGCTGGGAGTGATGCTTGAATTCATAGCATCCAGACTCACAAGCTCTTCCCTGTCAGATAACACCCCATGACAGCTGAAGACCACAAACAAAATGTAAAAAAAAAGAAACGGGGGTAGAGAGAAGGAAACAAGCCATCTTCTGTTATCACTTCACTGCCTGTATCAGTACACCCCTGAAGCTGAGGAAAGAAAGGAAGAGAAAGAGCTTTAGTTCCCTTCCCTTTAAGCATCATTTCCTATGCATGCAAGTAACATGAACACTGCAATAATATAGCCAAGCTAGCTGAAGACAGAACAAGAGAAAACATAGGAGGAAAGATTTACAGCTCTTCCAAAAGATGGAACTGAAATATGTAAAACAGGGCAGTGCTGATTGCCAAAATACTGGAGGTTTTCTGCTCCTTCCACCCCGCTGTATTGTGAGCGGTGTTTGGAAGCAGGGGGAGTGGGGAAGCGTTGGAATCTCAGGGTTTTTATTTCACCATGAAACATTAGCACAAGAAATTTTAATTGTGGATCCTTGTGGACAAGACCTTGAAATCTTACCCAGCCAGAGCTTTCTGGTCCCAGAGTGTTCTTGGAACTGGTTGTGGCTCCCAGTCATTTGGTTGCTTTATCCAAATTTGTTCTCTCCATCCGTCAGTGGGATGCAGAATGGGTTAGAGGGTTAACTATTTGTTAGCAGCCCTGGACACCGGAGTTTGGGCAGGGGCTCTTTCATTACCAGTCATGCACGCAGTGTGTTTGTATCTATTTTAGAGGATATCGCTGTGGGAGTTTTCTTTTTTTTTCCTTGCTTTGGAAAGTGATAGTCTTTAATGAAGCTGGCACACAATCAAGAAACTTTGGAGAAGGAACATGAGTGCAGCCGCTCTGAGTAATTGATTGTGGCTACTGGTTGACTGCATTAGTGTTTGTGATAGCGTGAAATATTATATGTTGGAGGGCCTCAAAATTATCAGGGTATTTAATCATGGACTGGGCATGTCTCTGATGTATTTATGTGTATTACCATTGGAGGGTCACTTGGGCAATGCACTGAGATAATGGAAAGAAAGAGGACTTGGAACTCAAGGCAATATATCTTCTTGTTCAACTTCTAAATTTACAGAACTTCTTGGGAAATACCAGTAGCCAACTAATGCATCTCTAGATGATTAATCTGCATTTTAGAGTGTGAATATTTTGATTCAGGTCCTCAGTGGGTATAAGATGGAGGTACCCCTGTGACATTGATAAAGACCAGATGAAAATTTGGCTTAATTACACTGAAAGGTGGGTCAGGAATCCACATGAGAAATCCACATGAGCTCAGATTATTTGGAGGTTTCTGTTTCCCAAGTCCAAATATACTATAAAAACAGCCCATCCTGCAGAACTGTCCTGTTTCCAGATCCCCCAGAAAACCCGCAGTGGTGAAAGTTTTCAGAGGTCTGAAATCAAAAGGTGATTTAGTTAGTTTTACCAAAATCTTGTTTCTGTTCTAAGGAGGTTTGAAAAACTGTTCTTGAAGCAATACTGACATTCCCCCATTGTTTTCATTTCCTAGGCCTCAATATAGATTATTTTTTCTTCTTTTCTAAATTTTCAGACAATTCTCTTCATTTTTTTTCAATAAATGTAGTGATTAATTTCACATCTTAAACTTATTTTTGTTACAAAATCTCAATAAAAACAAATTTCAGGAAGCTAAAACACCTTGATAACTACTTGCAGAACATTTTTCATAATAATACTAATAAGGTTATAACATTTCTACTAAAATAAGTTTTTCCTGCGATCCCTCATACACCTTCCTTCTGCCAATAGCTACACTTTGCTGTGAAATCATCTTGATGGTCAGGATAAAAGTCCTACACTAAAGCTGCCACCAGGGAGAAAGACAAAAAGCAGATGGTACATTTCATTACCTTGCTAATCCCCACGCACATATCAGGCATACGGGCTGGCATTCATCTGCCCTATTTTTATACGCCCAGAAGTTAGACGTCAGAATCTGAGCTAGTCAACCTCCATCAATGTAATAGAACAGAGAGATGGCAGCCTGAAACAGGTTTCTAAGTTTGTGTCATTCACCTCCTGAGGCTGCACATTTCTCTCCACTGATTGCACAGGTCTAGGGTGAATAGATCAGACTTGGACATGAAAAAGAGAAGTAAACCCAAACACGGGTTGTTTTATCACCCTCTGTTCCTCCATCTCCAACAACCCAGAGAAAAACAAAAAAATCAGCTTTACCTCTTCCCTTGTAACTGAGAGCAGGAGGGAACCACATAACAAAATCCAATTACACCCCTGTATATAGGACCAGTACATGACCATGCATAACAACTCAATTATCATCCCTCCAAGGAAGAACTTTCCCTTGAGGGGGTCAAATTTTTCAGATACCCACATGAAAAATTATAGTACTGAAATTTATTTCTCAGTGCTTCCTACTTCCACAAGCATCTTCCTCGCTGACCCAGAAGTCATGCCTTGGCGCATCCGATGTCTGGAGTGTAGCTGTTCCTCTGAACAAATCCCTTGGAGGACTTGGTCCAAGGCATGTAGTCATACTTTGCCTGATACACCAGTGAAATTCAGTGGCAAGGACTGATCCTGGTATGCCAAAGTGTAGTCTTTGGATATGTCACAGAAAAAAAAGCAGGAGAGCTGGCTTCAGTTCCCACACCAGTCCTGAAGTTTCAAAACTGCAGTCCTAGCACAAAGCTTGGACAAGAGGAAGACAAATAAACTATTTATTTGTCCCTTCTGTTCAGGATATAGGTGGGCAGGGAAAAGGAGGAAAAGTTACCTGGAGCAGGAAAAAAGAGGCTGACTCTTTAGCCTAATGCTTAGAGAATTCACCCGAAAAAGTAGAGCAAGGAAAGAGCTGGAGTCTCCTTGGCTTCCACGATAAAGAGCACATCAGTGCCAGCTCATCATCTTTCTGTCATACTCACCAAAAATTGACTCATTTAAGACAGAGAAATGTTCCAATATATGTCAACCAAAGCTGACATACCTTCTTTCAATCGTATTATTATCTGTCTTTCTATCTGTCTGTCTGCCTCTAATATGCTGAATCATTAGTTTTTCATGGAAAGCAGCATTTTCTCTTTGAAACTTGCACTCTCCTGTGAAAAAAATAAAAAAATCATGGAAAATGTAGCTGTAGTACTAGGTACTGTTGTGCCAGATTCTCACTTGGCCTGGATCAGTATACCTCTGCTGACCTCAATAATAATTTAACTTGAGGGCAAGCAAAGAAGAACTTGGTGTTCAGTCGTAGAGTGACTGTGGCTAATCTGCTGAATAAATCAGATGAGACCAACCAGTTGCTCCATAAATTCACAGTAGCCCATGGCCAATGCATTACTCTCAAGCAGTGGCACGGCAATTTAATTGGAATCTTGCATTATTATTGTTGTTGTTGTAATTTTTAAAGGCTTTGGCTTTTTTCCATGAGTCTTTGCCAAGTTGCTCAATACTGTCACTGGCATCAAACTGAAGCTGTTAAGTTTTTCCTAATGTGAGCAAGAGCTAGAAATTTGGCTTATTTCAGAAAAAAATGAAAGCCCCCTCCTTTAAAGGTACCTGGTTTTCAGCAGGGAGAGCTATAACATTTGTCCTATCAATGAGAAGTCCACAAGCCTTACCAATATCCCACATTTATGTCCCAAGACGTACGTCTCTGACTTTGAGCACACTGCTACTGCATAATATGAATGAAGTTTGTGCAGTTTTGCCCTCTCAGTCCTCAGCGTCTGTACACGAAGGTACCTGTGAACCTTCCAGTTCTTCACTAATTGAAGCTAACGGAAAGTTTATCCCTATTTTCCATAGCCAGATGCCATTTTCAATAGAGAGGGGAAGTAGCAAAGCACCTTCAAGGCACTTCTGCCTTGAAGGAAGAGGAAAAATGTAGCATCACTCCCTAACCCTGCCCAGCCTTGCCATGGTTGCTGTGCCTCCCGTGGGAGGACACTGTCTCGGTAGATAGTGGTGTGGTACAAACTGCACTTGAAAGTACTAGTAAACATTACACTTTTCTGCTCTTTGTTGCGTAATGAAATATTTCATGTTCAGTTGTTTGGTAGGTGTGGATTTGGGGGCAGGGAGGGAGGCAGAGGGGCAGTGGAATTGAATTGCTTTCCCTAGTGTGGCTGGGATTTTTGTTTGGGGTTTTTTTTTTGCTGCTACAACTCTGAAAGACAGAGGAAGGAGAAATGAGGAGTGGGGTGATAAGAATGAAAGAAAGGGAAAGAAGAGAAATATTTCTGTATTGATGTTGATTAACTAATATGCAGAGGAAAGAGAGAGAGAGAGGAGCACATTAACAAATCTCTATTTAAATCTGAACTTACAAGTGAAAATGTGTTGGCTCCTTCTAAATCCCTACAGAGATTTTGAGACACTGAAGCCAGCAGACACCCTATGATCATCTAACCTGACCTTTCTTAACTCAGTCTAGAAACTTTACCCAGTGATTCCTGGAATGGAAGGAATTATCCCCACTATGTGAGTACATTTCTAAGACACAGCTTAATAAACTGATTATGAGTATCATATTGCCTGTGATAACAGAGCACTGGATGTCATGGACTGGTTCCTGTGTTCCTCTGGAAGAATGTTACCAATGACTTGTGGTTGGGCTAAAATACATTTATCCCTTCTTCCTGCAACTGCTACTAATTCTGACATTGCTGACAGAGCTGCCTCATTGTAGCATGCATAGGGAGATTCATAGCCATATGAATCATAGCACAGAGGGACAGCTACGTTGCAAAGACTTCCCAGTTCTTTCCTGAACTGATCAGGTCAAGGTAGACCAATTTTTCTGTTGTCAAAGTTAAAGCTGCAGCCACAGGAGTTTAGTGCTACATGATGCAGATCCCCTTAGACACCATGCTGCCATGCCTTGGCTAGATGAGGTTTTGCATTGCTGGCTACTCTGGTGTGTTTTAAAAGAGGTAATCTTGCTGTCTCATGATCCAAAGACACAGGTAGTCAGACACGTATCCTGAAGGACTATCCACACCAAGGGTGAAGGTGTGTCAGAAGCCATAATCTTCATCCCATGTAGAAGTTTTACAGCTGGGGAAGAGGTACTCCTCTGTCTCATCTCTTCCATTCCTTGCAACCAAGCCAGTTTTGTAAGGCTATGGCAGCTCCACTTTCCACAAAAATGTCTTCTGCTGCCCCCAAATTTCATTGAGCAGAAGATAAAAATTTGGCCATTTAGCCAGGACTCCCCACCGGAGGAGCAGCTGCAGAATGTCCAGTCCTGGGACAAACAAGCCCCAGCTTTGCTGCACTGGAAAAGGAAAGTTAACAGAGCCTGGACGTGGTGGTTTCACAGCACATATGTAGTACAGATGATTTGTATATGCACAGAATCTGACACATCATGAAAGGGTTGAACTTACTGTGCAGGCAAGAGCTCTCAGCACAGGGTACATACAATCATGGTCATGTATCCTGGTCATTCTGGGTTCACTGAATATGTACAGCCTGGCAAGCATGCTCATATCCCATGCCTGGGATTTTCCAGATGAAATATGGGATCATTCCATTTTTGTCTCTATGGCAGCATGTTAAATTGTGGAACATGGGATTCAGCTCTCCTGAATATGTAAAACAATAAAACTGGTATTAAAAGGACAGGCTGTGGTTCTTTTGCCTTGAGGTAAAATTTTCACCTCTTGGATTCCTCATGGTCTTTGTATTCTCTTGTTGAAAGCTGAAAGATATCACAAAGTTAGATGACTCTACAGACACTGACTGCAGTTAAAAATTGTAACTGGTCATACCTGGGTGAGGAAAGTAAGGGGTATCTTTAGCTTGGGACTGGCTGAAATAGCTACTCCAACTGTTGGAATGAGGGCATTTCCAGGTCAGGAAATGTCATAAGACTCATACTGGTAGCAACAATGGACCACCACGGGAAAGCCAGAGCTATTATTCATGTTTCAGACTCTGGATTGTTCACAGGTCCAAACAAAACTCCGAGCTGCAAAAGGTTGGAATGTCATGAAAACACACTCATCTGGAAATGGTCTAAGAATCTTCCATGGTGGTTACGGGCAACAAGTGAAGAACCTAGGTAGACAAGTCTCTCCTTCCCAGGATGCAGGAAATGTTGTTGGGATGGCCTTTCCCAAGGCATTTTGCTTCTGAGTTTCCCTTCACAGTCGATAACAAAGCCACATCCTGCAAACAATGGGCGTCATGCAGGAGACTGGAATCTGACACTGGAACTTCCGAACACTTGGCACTAAAAATGTTAGCATCCGCCCCAGTGCTAAAAGAAACTCATTGCAACTGCTACCAGTGAGACGACTCGGACATTTGAGAAGAACAGGAAAAGTTTGGAGGTTGGGTCTGGAAGAGATGCTGCCTAGGAGTGAGGAACCTGTAATCAAGTCCTCCATGGGGGTACAGACACTCAGCAGGACAAGACTAGTCTCAATACAGTATAAAGTTGGGGTCTTGAGTTCTGCAAAGCACGACGTCTGTCCTTGAGGGCGGGAGAAATGGGTTTTGGTGGATTCCGTGGGGTTCCTCCGGATTTCAGGGCTGAGGGCTTGGGATCAGTGTTTCTGAACATCTATCAGCACACAAAAACAGCTCATAGCCGCTCTATAGGAGGAAGAAGAGCTACCCATGGCCTAAAGAAAGTTGCCCAACTGCACAAATCAGGTGTCTCCTGGGTTGGTTGCCATATACAAGTCTTACCTTAGCAATGCAGTGGACACATCTGGAGGGCTTGTAATTACATTTGGTTCTTAAGGGTGCACTGTAAGTCCTCTCTGAGGGCTCACTTTAATCCTTGCAAAAGGGGACTGTTGAAGTTGGGTGGTCTCTGACCACAAGTGCACTTCTAATTAAAGTGCAATGGGAAAAATCAGGGGAAAGACCTGCAACAGGGAGCAAGGGGCTTGCTAAAGAGTCATTTTTATGGCAGCCTTACAGAATTAAAGCAGGTAAGAGTTTGGAGCAGGTGGTGTTCACACAAAACGAGTTATTTTGGATCCTTGCTAAAATAGAAGATAGAAGATGCTCATTCATAAAAAACTTCCCTCCTTTTTGTTGTTTTGATGATTACTCCTCACTCTGCCTTACTGCTTCATTTTGTCCTATTTCAAAGCAAACATGACACAAGAAAATTGATAGTAGATGAGGTGGTCCCCATAACATAAGACTTTGTCAGGGACCTCACTTTTAATTCACCAGCTTAATTAAATGCTTTCCTGCCTCCTTTGATTGGTATGCTCAAGCAGCTTCTCCCGTGTGAGGCCTCTCCATATCTCATTACATGACACAGGATGTCCCTGGCAATATGACAATAAAAAAGGGCTGGGAACATTCATGCCTTGCTGTATCTGGTACATGTCACTGCAGGGACAGGATCCAGTTGCCAGCACGAAGGCATTTATCATCATTTTGGATGTTGCACATTGGCCAAACCAACCTCTAATTGTCACTCCAGAAGCTGCAAGTCTCCCAGTAATCCTGTGCCATGTCTAACATGCTTCAGGGCATCTTAACTGATGTGAAGCACTAAATGTGTGAGCAGCTGAACTGAGACACGACTACGCACACTTTCTTTTGCTACCTCAGCAAAGAAGAACACATATTAACACAAATCACCAATACTTCTTCATCAGCATGGTTTAGAAACCTAAGCAGTGTTGGTACAAACAATAAATCGCATTGCAACAATATCTTGATTACTTGTGATTGCATCCCAGACCTTTTCTACTTACCAGAGTCTCTCCATTCTTTGCATAGAGAAAGACTATTGCCCTGCCATTTCTAGTGAAAGTCACTTTGGCTATTAACCACACAATCTAGATGGGACATTTAAATCTTAGCTAGTCACTCTTGGCTTTCTTTTTAATCTGTGGAAAGAAACAGGCACCTCCAGAAAGGAGGAAACACCCTTTTGAGATTCGTCTCCCACTCCATAGACTATCAAATGAACCTTGGTTAACCAGCTAAGATGAATAGTTAGGTCAGATGAGATGAATCCCACATTTAGGATCGAATTCACAACAGAAATCAAGGATGTGTTTAATTTTAAACATCACATAGAGATGAACATTTGCAGAAATACTGGCTTTTGACCATTTTCTAGCTTAAGCAAAAATGGTTCTCATCATTCTACAATAACATCCTAACTGTCCCAAAATAGGAAACTTTTTAGACTCACATTTCTTCCCAAGTTGCCAGTTTTAACTGGCTAGTGGAGAATAATTTTTTCTCATTCATTGATTTGCTTTCTTACCACTTATCAGTTTCTTGTGAGGATTGGCAGCTGCCAATCTCACCTTTATTTAACACCAGGCCTGTTCTGTGAAAACTACCTTTCTCTAACCCTGGTTAGAGATGTATAGAGAGTGACAAAATTTATCTGTGAGAATTTCTGATGAGCATATTACTCAGAGAACCATTAAACTGTGTATTCTCCACGTGCACCAACATTTACTTTTTTCAATTGCATTGCTCCTTTGAGTGTTTTTCATACATGATTACAAGAAATTTTTCTAGAGGAAGGATGTAATTAACAATTTGGGATATTTTTTTTTAATTGCTATTATTCCAGTGGGAAAATAAAGTCCCTCCAGTGTGGGTTTCCAGCTCTGTAAGTCTCATGAAGGAAGAAGAGGTCAGAGGGAACATGTAGAAGTTAATAACTTTCTTTTAGAGTAAGAAAAAAAAAAATCTCAAACACAGATGGAAACTAATGACATTTTGGTGTTGGTTTTGTGAAATGCCAGTACATGTATTCAGTGTACCGTAGTATGATGCCCTTTAATATTTGGAGGCATTCTAAGTCCATCAAGGAGTATATGTGGGGACTCACAATGGTATCCACAGTGGACTGTGCTGAGGTAGATTCCTTCACAGTTAGTATTCAGTAGAAACTTCCAGAGATCAGATCCTCAGCTGATGGGAACCAGAAGTTCTGCCACCTGTCCAAAGCCTATTTTCCATTTTCTGGTCCTATCAGATTACTGAATATTGGCAGTTGAATTTTTTACTGCTTTAGAACAGGAGATAGCATTTGCTCAACTAATTGCAATATTTTATCCTCTCCCCAAAGGGGACATTAATTTAACCTAAATGTAAGCACTATGTCTGTATTCCTTAAAACAAAATTAATCCTGCTCAGTGCTACCTGCGTGGTGCGGCTCTTGCTTACATACGGATATCATCTGTGCAAAGACTGTGGATCCCATCCTGAGCTTCGGGTCACTCTGCGGAGCAAAAGGTGGAGAGGGCTTTATCTGGGAAAGCTGAGAGGAAAGAGTAGTCATTTCAATATTACTCCAGCCACTGTGCTGTTCAGAGGCTGAGATGTAGGAGGGCTTGTCAGTCTGGAGAAGATGGATTAGTGAGCTCATGTAAGTGAAGTTGCATAATAAATGCAATTTATCGCTGGATCCACGATCTGCATGAGGCTGACCCTCCAGGGCTGCCTGTCTCCCTGCACAGTGCATCACCGCACACCCATACCACCGCAGAGAATGCATTTAGGTGTCAAAGGGTTGCGGTCAATCAATCACTCCTTTGGCCACCACCTCTCTTCCCCTCCCCTCAGGGGGGCAACGTTCTGTGTTTTATTCTTTCCAGCCATCATTTATTTCTTTTGAAAGAACAAGCCTTCTTTGTTTGGGGCTCCTACAAGTTGCACTAGATGGGAGGGGTGGGGGGATTCTTTCACAGGGTCTCTGAGGCAAACCCCACAGCTGATTTCTGAGTACACCACGTACCATGGTGTCACAAAGATACCACAAACAGAGAAAAGTCATGCAGCCATGTGTTACGGGAGCTGGCCCCATATTCATGCCAAGATTCTGGATTTCCTGGCGCTCTAAAGCTCTTTGGACCACGGGGATTATACATTGCACAAGGTATCAGATGCCAAACACTGACTTTTAAAAAAGCACATGGGAAACAAATCAAAATGACCTCTTAAAAAAAGGATCCTATAGATATGTTTTTAACAATAACAGAGCAGGAAACCTTGCCTTATTAGACATTTACCCAGCTTATCTGCCTGCTGGCATTCCTCAAGTGCACTGGAACACACGCTGGGCCACCTAGGTCTGGGATCCTCTCCGATTTCCCAAACTGAGCAAGGCCAGCCCAGGGCAGAGGTTGAATAAGATTCCTCTTAGTGAAAACCACACTTTTGTCCATCAAAAATTATGCTGTTCCATCAATTGGCAATGAACTTCTTTTTCGGTCAAAGATTATTGCAGAGCTGGAAACAGCTGGAGTTGCTCTTCTGAACAGTGGGTCAAATCCATGTCCTCCTGACCGCCTGTCTGTTGAAAACTTGGTACACTTTGCACAACACTGGGATTATTCACCCCAAATGGCCCGCTCAAAGTTATTTTTAACTTACCTTCCACTGCTCTACAATGCCTTTGATTGATAAACAAAATGCTACACACAGTATCCGTCTTACCGACTTCCTTTTGCCGAGGAGGAGATAAAGCATCAAGACAGTTCCCCGGCCAGCAAAACCCTTGCACACTTGCTCTGCTTTCAGCACGTGAGTAATGCTGTCAAACTCAATTGCAGAATTTGAACCAGGTAACGTCTACACAGATATTTCAGGACTTACTTAAACTGTATTCAGTGAAGCTGAAGTAGCGTAAGTATAGATGTCTACAGTGTAGAAAGCTACCTGAGCTTGTAACTCTCAGCTCTCCTTAGAGTCAATTAAAAAAAAACAAAAAAATCTTAGGACATAGGCCATATAATTTGGTGAATACATCCACTTTAGGATGAGTAAAATGTGGAAAAGTGTCTGAATGAATTCAGTAAGGTTTTTGGAGGGAGTCGGTAAGCTGCAGCATTTCTTGTTCAGAACTAGGAGGCCTGAAGTCAGATTTAGCATGTTATCAAGCAGTGGCATCAAGCTGTGGGTTGATTAACACTTTAAACCATCACTGTCCATAAAGGAACCAGTCCCATTTAACCATGTCCTGTGCCATTTGTTCTCTCCAAAGCCGCCAGGACTCTCCATCCCATAAGGACAGAACATGAAAAAGAATTAACTACTCATTTGGGGTTTAGCAGCAAAACCTCAGACCGAGCGAGATTAGAAATAAAAATGGTCATAAACAAGACTCTCCACCTGCCCTTTCTGGCCCTGCTCACCTGATGAGTTTCTATGCACAGGCTTGCTTTCAGTCCAGCAACTGTCAGCAGCATTCTGGATTGCAAACCAGTGCACACAGTCCCTTTGGCACCCTAGGGAATTTATCTTTGTCACACTGGAAACCTGCACTCTTGTGCTCACCAGTCTTCTCAGCCAGGTCTCTGCTCTGTCTTTTGGCTCCATTCTGTCCATGTCTGTAGCTCATCCTCTCCCTGCCCTCCATAAATGCCTTTTTTCCTAGGGAGGCCTTGCTGCTTTCAGAAGGGTTATAATTTCCATTTCCTCTATTTGGCCCATAGGGTAGCATCTGATACAAGACAAACAAGCAGTCTTGTCTCCTGCTGCTCAGCTGCAGTTTCTGTAAAGGACTGTCATTTATAGCACATCTATAGTTCAATTTTCCCCCTTTTTAAAAAATGTTAATTTTTCAGCTGGCCTGTTTCCCTGAATGGTTTTATCCGTAGGCTGCTGTCTGACATTAACAGTGCAAGAAAGAGAAGGGAACCTGTAGCCTGTAAAAGACATGACTGCAGTCACCTTGAGTCAGCCCATGCTGTTGTTGATCTGCATTCCGCTACAAATCTGTGATTTTGTTTAAGGCCAGAATCTACACTAATTTCAATTAGAACCCTACTACTTGAAAAATGTTTACAAAAAATATCCAGAGTCCTATTGGAGGAGAGTGATTTATTTTGCTAGGCATTCTTTAACATCTGTTGCCTGAAATCTTATTTTCATGCCTGCCTTGGAAGAATACAGACTGTGAAGTTCAAGGTTGACAGGAACAGTTAAGATTATGAAGACATCTGGAGCCATCTCTGTATAAGGACCACTCGTCCTGAACTACTCCATAGTGCTGTAGACAAAACAAACATAAAATCTAGATCCAGATTCTCCTTTACCCTTGGACACAACCAGGAACCCCACAGAATGGGGGGAAACTCATGGAGACAGACTACAAATGGTAGATTTGGCTGCAATTGGATTAAAGAGAGTGAAATTTGTATGATATCTGCAAATACCTGAATACCTGCAGCAGCAGCAAATGAGAAGAAGGTTGCTACAGCAGTGATGTGTGTTATGCCAGACCCTGTATCCTTGATAGAGAGTGCAGGGAAGGGCAGGGATCTGGGAAAGGGAGGGGATGTGGGAAGCCAGATGAAAAGTTTTATTAGGTGATTATTAAACTATTCTGCAGTGCCAAGCACAGCACAAGGCTGCCAGCTTGTCTCACTTCAAAACCAAAATTAAAATAATGAGAGGGGCCCTAATCACAGGGTGTCTAATGGCTGATTTTCTATCTGTGCTGGCTGACAAGCTTCACCACCCTCATCAGTCTGAGAGAGAAACTCAGAGGTGGCAGAGAAGCTTCCCCCAAGGGCAACACTCTTTCAGCTCACTGTGGTGCCCTTCGTAGAATCATAGAATCATTTAGGTTGGAAAAGACCTTCAAGATCATAGATACAGGCTCCTAATCTAGTAATGAAAAGTGTGATGAGAAGCCAAACTACCGAGCAGCCAGGGCTACCAGAGGCTGGCTCCTTTCCCAATGAATGGAGAGAAGATGGGACTGTCTTTCGACCACCTACTTGTGGAGCCTAATTCTTTTGTCGTGACTGCTTCATTCCACAGACCCAGGGGCAGCAGCTAGGAGCCTTGAGAGTGGGTGGTCTGAATTATTCGTCACTGCCACGAATGATGAAATACCATCTGGGGCATCTTCATCCATCTGGGCACCTTAATAGGTGTTCTAAATATAATCCATTCTTCACGTATAGGATACAGACGCCTACCATGGAAAGGAAAACTTTCTCCTGAGGGGTGGAAGTGGACAACTTTCCTGCTGTCCCCTGGTCTCAGTCCTCGGGAGGTAGTCAGGGTGATGTCAAGAGCATCAGAGTTATAAATGTGGGTTCACAACGTCTGCATCTAGACCTAATGGCAACTGCAAACAACATGTGGATGTTGAGTAAAAAAAGATCCAGGCCTTGATTCGGCAAAGCATTTTGTCACCCATTTTGAATCTGACTGTGTTTGCTGGATCCCAAGTACGCATTTGGCAGGGGCTTATCGAAGACAGGTCTGAGACAGAAAAAATATGGGGTGACTCAGCAGCAGTGTAGCCCAGGAGAATGACTGATCCTGAAACATGTGTGGGCTGGATGGACCTACACCATTCACCTGGGAACGTTGCATGTATCAGGATAAGGCCCTCTTCAATACGAATGGATTTCATCTCTCCAAAGGGCTGCTACAAGGTTCCCTTTCTCTGACGCCATCAACTTTATGATTCTGCATGCTGTGGCCAGTCTATTTTTAAATAATGTAGGCAATACAGCCCTGCCTACAGCACATCTCTGGGGACATTTCTGCCATTTTAATTGAACTTCTCTCTCGCAAGAAGCTTTCTCCACACCTAGCTTTCATTTGCCTTGACCTGCTTTTCATCTCATCGCTGTGGTGATGGTGACCTTCTCAGGGTGACCTTTTGAGAAGGTCACCGTCACCATGCCAGGTTGGCACAGAGGACGCAATACAAGACAGACTCCTTGACCTATGAGGTTGTCCACCCACCTGAACACAAGTGTTCTGTGGGACGTGTTAGCTGTCTTTAGGATCTGGCAGCAGATTTCCATGCCTAGAACTAGCGGTTCTGGTAATTCTCCAAGAGACGAAAGGGAGGAATATATAGCGCTGAGCGGAAAGGCAGTGCTGTTCTTAGAGAACTGTGTGGGGCTGACGTAATGTTCTGTGCTATGATATTCCCAGTAGGAACATATGACTTTGGGTCACAGGTTTGCGGGTAGCCATCTTGTTAACGTAATGGCAGCTCAGAGCAATCCAGCCTCTGTTTTTCCACTGCGTCTGCATATGCGCATCCATGTGGTTTCGCCTGCAAGCACAGAATCAATATGACTGGTTTTGCCTTTTATAAAATCCATGCTTTGTCTTGGTCCCTTCCCAGTAAACTATTGGCTCACCATTAGTGGATCTGGTAAGCTTCTCCTGTACAATTAATAGCTGGACAAGTATGTTGGGTGGATGGAGAAAGAGACCTCAGGGCTTCAGCGCTTGCAAATCCCACAGCAAGTTCCTACCTACTCCCACTCCTGCAGGAACACCATGGCAACGAGCTCAAACTGTGCAAATTGGCTGCAAAGTGCTTTTCTTTACTTAGTAATACAATACTTTTTCTTTCTCCAGACATCCAATATACACTTGCAACCCCCAAACACCCCTTACCAGCTCCCAATGTGATAAGCAATTAATTTGGCTACGGCTTCCTTTTTTAGGAGCTAAAGCTGTTAGAGTTTCTGGTCTTGGAGGAGATGTTAAATCTGCTCTCTTCCCTACCAGAGCATTCATGCAGAACACCACCACCTCGCCTCTTGGACGCTAAGATCCAAGTGATATGAGAGCAGCTGTTGAGCTTGCAAAGCCCGTTGAACTTGCCTACCATGCCTGAGAAGCCTTTTCCGCACCGAAGGTATTTCTTCTCCTGATCTTTCGAGCAGGGAAAGGTTTGGGTAGGCAGGTGATTTGGACCCTACCTTACAAGGCCCTTTTCTGAGGAGCCATAACACTGCAGATCCATTTCCACTGTGATTCAAATCCTCTTTCTCACCTCAGATTAAAAAGAAAATGTCAAAATGTGCTACGGCTCAGTAAAACACAGTAAGGGTTGCTGATTTCCTGCCTGGTGCTCCTATTCCACGTTCTCAGTGCAAATTTTAGGCTCCTCTTTAATTCAGAGCCTAAGGTGTTCGGTCTCAAAATGATATTCAAATTCTACATTCACTGTAGATTCAGGACACACTAATGCTCAGCCTGTCTGCTTTTTCCACCAGAAAGCCATTGTGGGCTTGGTAGCTGGCGTGCCCTCATTCAGACATGCTCTTTCCTATCTTTTGCAATCCCTTAGGTGTATGCAATTGTATTACAGAAGTACCAAGAGGTCCTGTGTAAAATGAGGCCCTATTTGGCAAAAAAAGAACCCCTAATAAAACAAAGTCTCCAAGATGAGGACCTTCTAAAGACAATGCAAGTAGATAAATTAAGAGAAAGGGAGGTGAATGAAATGAGACATGGTGGGGTGAAGCAATTTGTTTAAGAACATGTAGTCTCTGTTGCATCTTTTTGCTTAGCTCCTCAAGGTGGCTGAGATGATTTGATACTCCCAGTGCTTTTTTTTGAAACTAAAAGGAAAAAAAGGCCAACATCACAGCAAATGCCAAAGGCACGATGCACAGAGGTTCAGGGTTCGTATTGGGAAAGAAAGGTTATGATAAACACATGATGCTGAAAGGCTTTGATTTAGGGTGATGGGAAGGGAGGAAAGAGGGACAATTCCAGTTATAGCACAGAATAACGTATAAAGCCAAATGGAACAGAAAATGAAAGGGAAAAACAGAAGTAGTAGGACAGGTCAGCAGCATTGGTGGAGTTGTTATTGTCTTTGAACAGCAGCAGGGTGCCTCTAGACAGAAAAAAATCATAAACGATGAAAGTCGTGTCAGCAGCAAAAAGTTGGCAGGAACCAGTGCCTGCACTAAGTGGTGCTGGGCTGCACAAGAAAAGCTGATTATCACACAGAATCACTTACCCAGCCCTCAAATTTGACTCCTTCCCTCCTACTGCAGCAGCCTTTCTCTCAGCTGAATGGGTGACATTCCCATGATGCCTGTTTTTTTGTTTTTTTTTTTTTGTCCCTCCAGGCTCAATGATCCTCTGTTTTGAATGTAGAACTGGTGCACCTGATCCAAATCAGGAAGGTCCTGTCATGAGCAAATTCATCTGTTTCTTCATTGGCAAAGTCTAAAAAGCATTGAAGTAAAAGGGACAAAGAAAACCAGGTGGTTTGGAGGCAAAGTCCCTAAACTGGGACTTCTTGTACGGTATTGGGCAGGTCTTTAACACATGTAAGGAGTTATTCTAATTGTGCCTCACGCCTTGACTTAGCAATAAGATATAAAGGCATTTCTATTTGTTTGGATAGCAAGCTTTGCTTGCAGCTGAATTCCTAGATGCTCCCTTGGACATAACATTTACCTTTCCAGGAGGCAGCATTTTCTTGCTTGTGCTCAGAGAGAGCATCCCTTTTCTTCCTGGGACCATTTTTCACCCTGGAAAGGAGTCTCACGCATTGCTCTCCTGCTCTTTGTGCTTGCGCTCATTCTTGTTCATTCCTCTCAGATAAAGTAACGTTTACTTAAGACTGGAAAATCTTACTTTATGAACCTTTTACTTCATGGCTTGGGCTCGGCTCAGCTGAAAAATTAGAGGCCACATCCTCACGTAGTGTAAAATGGGAATCAGGCCAGTTTCCACCAGGGGAGAATCCAGCCTCCCCTGGCAAGAACAACGCTGCTCGGATCGACCAGCGAGGGTTAACGGGCTGTCATGCTTCACTTTTAACATCATCTCTAACAAAAGGAGAACACAGGAGACATAGAAAGGGAGCGAGAGGTTTTCTGAGGGAGCACAAATATAATTGCAGTCAGAGGCCGATATTTTCCATGGTTTGCAGCAGAGTCATTCACAAGCCTCAGACATCAATAAATGAACCTTTAACTTGCCTCCTAGCTCTGTTATCCGTTCCACAGAGTGCTTTAATTACTTGGTGCCTAAGAAGCATTTTGGGCATTGAAGTCTGTCACCCCTTAAGCTGTCTGCCCGACTCTTCATTTCACGAACAAGATACACACAACCTCGTTTAGCCAATGGCAGGCTGGTCACACAAGTATTATGTTTTTCCTCTCGCTGTCTACTGTTTCACCACTGTAGGAATTACACAGCCAAGAGCACAGTAGGAATAATGGCTCTATTCATTTCCCCCTGGGACTAATTCTTACAGATGGCAAGCACTGCGATGGGGCAAATTAGCTTCTTATTTCATTTGGAGGCTTAAAGTTATAAGCTCATTTTGTTGTTGTTTACGGGATAGCTCACCACAGGACGGTACAACCCTGTACATTGCTGTTAGGAGGAAAAGAGGCAAATCCTGTACCAACGGTGGTCAGGGGGTAGGAAAGGGGATGCTAGGAGGACCCTGTCACTGCTGAGCCCATACCCGTCGTGTGCTCAGATCTACAGCCGGAGGAAAGCTTTCTGGCTGCCTGGGCTCCCAGTCAGGTGCTGATACGAAGGGGAGGCTTAGCAATGCTGCAATCCAGGATCACGGCTGCGGCAGTTTGGGAAATCAGGATTTGTGAGTGCTTTTGGGGAGAAGTGGTAGAAAAACAAGCACAGTTTCCACAAACAGGCTTGGCTGCAGTGAGATTACTCGGAAATGTGCTACAGATGAAAAATCGGGAGATCCTTGTTTACGTGAAAAGACTGGCCAACAGACATACCCATGAATGTTTTCTTTCACAGTCATTTTCCTCTCGAGACACACGAGAGAGCAGAAGTTTCAAAACTCAACAGAAGGTCCTTGAAAAGGGAAGGCCATCTTTTTCCCTTCGGTAATCACTGTGTGGTTGCGATTACCCACTGAAGTATGGCCATGTACACCGCCGTACCTTTACCAGATGGCATTTCCAGACAGGGCTGGGCCTTCACGTACATCGTCGTTTGTCTGATTTTCCAAGCAGAAAATAGAAGGATATAGCCTCAGTTTTGAGTGAATCAACATCTCTCTCGAGATTTCAATTTATACCAGCCAGTAATCTGGCCTATAATGTCACTTTTTATGGGAACTTCCATGGTCAAAATCTCTTCTCATGAGTAGTAATGTACCACAAGTAGTAATAGAAGATGGTGGATGGGATTTTATTTGCTTGCAAAACCCCTGTATTTGTGTCTCAGACAGAAATTGTCGGTGAAACAAGTAACCATCATTCATCAGAGATGTTATGAAGAACTGTTTGCCTGCAACTGCCAGACAAGATAAAGGGCTTATTTTCTGCAGCGTCTCAGAAGATCATAAGGGATGTCTAACCTCTCCTCGGAGAACCTTAAGGAGAGTGAGTTCAGCCTCACATCAGAGAGGTTATAGGTACAGACTTGAATCATACCAGTGAGATGGTTTCAAATGCATGACAGACTCAAGCCTCAGATTCCCTGTCCTCTTTAGCCTTTATCAGCACTGTAAAGAGCTCTGTGAATTTTCAGTATTTCAGCTAAAATTGCATTTTGGCTACAATTACGTTTCAGCAACTGCTGAAGCCAGAATACACATGACTATTTCAATTCTGTTCCATCTAGAAGTCTATCAACATCACTGTTTGTGTGTCTTGATCTCTTATCTCCCTTATCTTTCCACCTCTCCCAAAAGTCACCTCTGCTCTGGCTTATTCCACATGACTCATTCCCGTGTCTATCTGCTACTTAATTATCTTTCTGTTTTGTCCAGGAGAAATATGAGAATAGGAGCTTGCCTCCTTTCACTTTCAGCGTTTACAGCTCCATCTCAGTTGGTCTCCCTCAACTGTTTTTACAGTCTTGAAGAGAAAAAGGTA
Source organism: Leptodon cayanensis (assembly GCA_027564655.1). Classification (NCBI taxonomy): domain Eukaryota; kingdom Metazoa; phylum Chordata; class Aves; order Accipitriformes; family Accipitridae; genus Leptodon; species Leptodon cayanensis. Next base: position 43,086,639 of record JANXJC010000077.1, on the reverse strand, counting down.
CTTTCAGAGCATGATTCATCTGATCTATTTTTAGGGATTAATTGCACTGTAGATGCTACCTGTCGTATTGACTAACTCTCTGTTTGTTGTAAAAGACTTTGGTGTGTCTTGCTTAGACATGCACATCTACATTATAGATGATCTTCACCTCCCTTCAAGCATCCTTGTGCACTAAGAAGTCCTTTGTTCCTTTCCCACCATATTCCTTATGCCCTTTCCACCATTCAGCTACGTCCACCAGACATCTCCTATTGCAGTGCCACACTCCTGACACCCATGGTAATTTCTCTTCCTTAAGATACACAATACAGTGTTCCAGACTCACCAGGCACTGCGCCTTTTTTTCCACAGTAGGGCATGTCCCAGAAGGGATAAAACAGTATTCAGACATTATCAAATGGAATTTAGTTTTTCAGGTCCTTCACTCTCACAGTCCCGCACTGACCCTGAGTCCTTATTCTGCTGTTCTTCAGGATGGAAACCAGGAGATGTCTTCACGACACAATGCAGAAGTCCATTATAGCAGAAAGCCACATTGAGATAATCATCTTGCTTCTGGTCCCTTAACTAGACCAGGATTTCCATATGCCACAACCAGTGTGACTCTGCTCCTTCTCTATACCTTGTGACCTTACTCTGTAGATCCTACAGCTCTGGTAATGTTCTATCATTAAGTAAAAGCTCACTTCGTATTGCATATTTTTTGTGTAGAATGGAGCAATTGCTGGCCATTGAATCTACTATTTCTTGTGGTTGAGAGTTAGAAAGACCTTATAGCTCATAGGTGTGATATCAGCAGTATTCACCTATGGCTTTTATTGTGCACACGTGGCAAAAGTGCACATTCTTAGATTATGTGGAGTAATTTCCACCCAACTGTTAATGAGGTTTGGATGGTCACCATAAGCAGAAAAGTGGCATATATCGTGTCTATGTCTCAGATGTTTCTAGGTCTGCATAAAAATATGAACTTTTCTTTTCTGAAACAGTTCAAAATATTCAAAAAGAAAATCGCTGTCAACAATATCAAAATAATCTGAAAATTATTTTTGAGGGAAGAGGACACAATAATTTGGATTAAAATAAAAAACTTTCTCATGTATGAAATAGATATAGCCTATTATAATAATTTAATAAATTATTATGGCTATTACAGCATATAAAACAATCTTCAAAATGAAAAGTCACGACAACTGGAAAATTGGTAATTCTCTTTTCTGACAAGATTAAGACAGAATGGTTCCATCCTACAAAATGCTACATTTGCATATGCACAGACACACGCATATGTTTGCAAAATGCAGCCTGCTAACAGACACTTCTTTTTTCTGAAAGTTTTGTGAAAAAAATATTTAAAAATAAAATCCTATTTTCAACACAGAAAAAACCTCTTCAGAAAGCTTCCAGCCACAAGTGAATACACAGGGAGAAAAGGAAACCTGATTGTTCTGTAAAGCCACCATACCATGAGATAATGTTCTAGATGGTGTAAACTACCCCAGATCTCTAGGTACTCTGGAGTAAGTATGGACGATTAAAGTAATGTGTGAGGCTGCAACTTCTCCATAGCTTTTCTGTATGCATCCACCACCCACACCTGGGTTTTAGAGAAAAGGGAACCGACCTGGTCCTTAAGCCCGTGGTTTTGTTGGCTCTACTGTACAAGTGGGATGCATTTTTTGAACAATCCTAAGCTCGGCTGCAGTCATGCTGTAAGTCTCTGATCTGCTGCTTTTCCTGATGTGGCAAGTTGGACCTTCGTCATAGTTTGCCCTTGGCTCTGCAGAGAGATCTCGCTCTCTGTTGTAGGGTGACCACCTCCATTTTCTTCCAAGTCAGAAAAGAAAGCGAAGAAGAAGAAAAAAACCCACATGTTGATTGTATTGAATCACAAAACCAACATCATGCTGTGGTGGAAATTCCTTCCTCTCTCTGATGCCTCCCCCCCGGCTTTCTGTCTTCGCTTGGAGCCAGTGGTTACTGGAACCACTAAGTCCTACAGTTTGTCGGGCCAAATCCTTGCTTGCGTCCACCACCACTCAGTCCCAAGCCCTTGAGAGGAAAGCCCAGGCTAGAAAAGCCACACAAACACACTGATGAAAGCCCGTGTCAGCAACATACGCATACAGACCTCCCTACCTCGCTGGATTAATGATTTCTGTGGTAGACTCATTGCCCGTTTTACAAGCGTAGACTCAAAGCAGAAAAGGGGAGGAGGAGAGGGCCGAGAGAGGAGGCATCGAAATTTAACTACAAAATCACGGCTAGCTTTGCCAGGGCATTTCATTATATAAGTTGAGCCGTAACATCGTTTCCTACACCCCTGTGACCAAAGGAATGCAGGGAGCACGTGGCTCCAACCAGCCGGTGAAATGGATAGCTTACTGAGTCCAGGAACACGCGTAGGCTGTCCCAGCCACCGCAGTGTAGAAGTGCAGCCTCGCCAGTGAATGAACGAGCTGCTCCAGAGTTTCTTTAACTCCAGTCCAGAGGATTAAACGATTCACTCCGGGGTTTGCAAGGGAAAGCCTGGGTAAGCCAGCCAAAGGCAGAGTGCAGTAAGCATGCAAGGAGTTCAACTCAGGATTCCTTATTAAAGGAATAGAAATGAACAACAAGAAAGTAAAATTCCAACAGCTAAAATGCGAAAGGCTCCACGTTTCTGGAGACTCCAGGCTGAAGGGCTTGTAATGCAATGCTGCTGCTTTCTGTGTTATTTCATTTCTCCAAATCCACCCCCCCCATCACATACACACACACACACACACACACACACACTTTTCCTCCTCCTAACCTTGCACAGTGAGTTCTCTGAACCTAAATTGGTGTTATTACCTATGCATGTACTGCCCAGTGTCCTCAGTTCACTGAATTATAAATTGCAAGTGATAACAGCAAATATTAACAGACTGATCAGCACCTATTTGCCTCCTTAAGGCAAGAAAAGAGACATATCAGCACTTATCTCCCCAGAGGTACCTCCCCAGGCAGGGGCCAACTTACTTGGATCAAGCTGTTTGCAAAGACCACTGTAGTAGTCAACAAGCTTCCATGACTAAGGTCAAACTTGTGGACTAACATCTGTACAAGCTAGAAAAGCACCCTAAGTGTTAGGCTGTAGTCTGGAAGTGAACTCATATCTTCCCTCCTGCTAGTGTTGCATCAAGCTTGCAAGATTCATGGGGCTTGAAGAACAGGCAGCAAAGGGCAGTCTGGCTGGATAATCTAGTGGTTAGTGGTCTCTGATCAAGGCTTCTGGTGTCTAAAATAAAATGTAAATATCCTTTGCAGAAATCTCCCAGAAAGGTACTCAAAGCAGGAAAATGTTTTATGACCTGTCTTTTTCCCTAGTTATAGCCCTAAACCAGCACCAATGAACTCCCAGCATGCCTTCCTTTATTATTTCCATCCCACAAGTGTAGATATCTCATCACCTGCAATTCTGGCTTTGGGAAGTTCATTCCAGAAGCTTAATTCTCCTCACCACCTATTATAGAGGGAAGTAAGGTGCTGATATCAACCCTGTGCATCTCGCTTGCAATGGTTGCTCACCAACTTCCAGCTGTTTCATCACGGAGTGTTAAACATCTGTGCCCTTTAGTGCAAGGACAATCTTTCTGCAATAGTGCAGTCAGCAAAGAGTGCAGGGAGAGGTGGTGTTTTTTATTAGATTGGACACACAGAGTTGAGGTAAAACTAAAACTAGGAAGGCAAATTACAGGCAAGTTCCTTGATAGGCAAGCCCTTCTTTGAGGGTGAAACAAGACCAGCAAGTTTGTGCTTGGGTTCTAAAGTATACTTCACTTGAGCAGTTGGTTCACATCCAAACTGCTGAAAAGAAGTGTTTGGCATCAGATCACCAGCCATTAGCTGTTCATGGGTGATGGGGCAGGAGCAAGAAAACACTGCTGCTGCACTTGACATAAAGTTAAGAGTAACTAAACAGAGACATCTTGTTTTAGGTAATCATACATCTACTGTCAGTCCCTTTTGTTTGTATATGCATCATTTTTAAAAAGGATTTAACATAATTATCAATGGGGGTATACATTATACAAAGCCATTTCTGAACTTTGGAGAAGCTTAGATCGCAACACAAATTATACCTCCATCTCCCACATCTAGAGTCACAACAGTCCCTGTACTCTTTAAGTCATGTCTGGATGTGCTAACTGAATAGATGGTAACCCAGTGTCATTTCCTAGAGGCCTCCAAAAGTGCTTAAAATAAGCAGAGGTTATATAATTTTATTTTTCCTAGATATTCTTTTTATCCAGAGAGTTGCTTGCCGCTGTTGGGTTATTGGGGTTTCTCATTGCTTTTGCTGCCTTGTTTGCAAGTGCTCCTGAGGATTTTCATCCAGAATATGCCTGTCACTGTGAACAGAGAAAGCTGTGCAGAAAAGATGTCAACTGAAATCTCTTGGGTGTTCACCTTGTTTAGGCATAAAGGACGGAATCTGGTTTAGACTCCACAGTCTCAGCCGTTTGAACCTGCCTTTGTTGAGTGAGGAATTATTAACCATGACATGTAAGTGATGAGCTGTTCTTTTCAAAATGTGCTCTGAGTTTTACTGTCTTCCTAAATTGACCCTGGCAATGGGAGATTCCAACAGAATCACCCCTCTGAGGTCAAGCAGCATTCGTGACATCATAAACTCACTTTTCCCCTGCTGAATCCTGCTTTTCATCCTGCCTCAGCCCAACATTTATTATTATGACTATTAATTCATAATGAAACTATTAACATCATCCGTGCTGGTATTATGACTACTAGTTTGAGAATTTCCTTTAATCTCAGAATACTTTGAGTTTGAGAGGATTGCTGCATTAAGAAAGATGTCTCCAAGGTTTTGGGGACCCCAAAAGGGAATGGAAATGCCCAAATCATGGAGATAAACCTTCATGGCTGGTGCAGAGTCCCCAGAAACCCAGTGACAAACAATCTTCTGTTACTCCATTCTCTGTCTTAGTAAGAGGACCTGCCTTATGCAACATCAGCTATGAAGAGCTATACATGAAAAAATTTAAAGACAATTTTGGTCAACTTCTTCCATCCCAGTATGGATAATCTTTCTATGTGAGCTTCTATTCTAAAAACTGCATCTAGTCCCAGCATATTGCATCCCTCCTAGGAAAGTAAGCTTAGCCCAGAGTATTTCAGAAGCCTTTATTTTGTATTACTGCTACACTTTCATGGAAAGTCCCAGCCTATAATGAAGTCTTGCTATGCCAGCTGGTAAATAAATGTTAGAGGTAAGTAAGTGAACTGCAGGATTTCAGCAATATTGCATTTCAGTTTATCAAACCTGGATGCAATGCCTATGTTCAGCTCAAGTGAAAATCAAACTGCTCCTTTGTTGGTGTTATATTCTGAAAATCCTAGTCCTTCTTTTTCTCCTCTGCGCTAAGTTCATGTCCCAGTGATTCACCCACTCAGCTTTTTACCTGGTTTTCAGATGGAGAAAAGCATGTTGCTTTCTAGAGAAAGGGTAAGCCCCAATGGGCAGGCCAATTTCAAGCTGAGATAGAAATGCAGCTTAATATGCTGTCAAAAATGATTCGAAACAGACCTCTTTGTGCCAGCTGATAAAACCGAAATGTTCTGCTTTGAGCTGTCACCCCAGGTTGGAAGCTGACATTTTAACCTTTTCCTATGAAAAAAAAAAACCAACACACCTTTTCTGGGGCAAAGTAAAAACAAGTCAATATTCAAGTCCTGCCCTGAAGCATTTATAAAACCACTGATATGAGAAAAACCAGTGGAGTATGTAATGCCCGTGTCAGAACCGAGGGGACAAGGCAGAGCTCCTGGGGGTGACTGTGCCGATACCCGATGCCTCGGTTTGGATGCCGTAGCTACCGCCACGCATCTCCGTCACGGTTTGCAGGAATTCGTCCAACCGCAGCCCGACGTGCACAAGCGTGCAAGAGCAACCCACGGCCACAACAACGTCGTCGCACGTTCGGCTCCTCCATCTGCCCTTTGTGCTGACTGACAAAAAGGGCGAGCTGCGTGGTAAGCAGATACCCTCGTTTGATTTATCTTAAGCCGATAACTTATTCCACTTATGCTACAGCATCAAAGTTTAAAAAGAGATGACCCAGCCGACCTCCAGCAACATCCACCCAGCCCCTCTCCCTGTTGGCTCTCGTCACAGTCCTGTCTGTCAAGCACTTGCAGACTTTCAGCCTCTGCAATCTCGGTATCGCGGGCAGCAAGAGTTTGTATACAAAGCTGTCACCACTCTCATGAGTGGGTGGATTTTCCAGCTCATCTGTAACCTGAGTGGCACTTCAGCCCTGGGATCTTTCTTCCTAGTGTCAACAGCACGCAGCGCCGCGCTATCCCGTTACACATTATCTTCGATCAAGTTGATGGGCAGGAGGGAACAGAGCCAGAAGTAATTGTGACAGGCTGGGTGTTTTTACAGGCACAATAGTTAATGGGCTGGTTAATGTAAAGGATTAGCCCCTTCATCCCCGGGACATATGAGAGGGGACGAAGGGGGTGGTGCTACTCAGTAAGCCCCAGTAGGAAACGCCACGATCATCTTATAATCAGAGAGAAGCAAATCAGAAAAATCCTTTATGATATCTTGTTGTTGGCACAAGGGCTGGCATTTCGGGGCCCTAATGCTTATGGCAACCAACACGAAAAACAGAGCCTTAATATGAGCCGTGCTTCAGGGCAGCAGGGAAGGGATGAGATGGCCAAACAGATGCTCTTCATCCTCAGCCCAGGAAAAAGAGGGGGAGGCAGGGGGAAAGCTCTCAGCTGTGCTGCAAGGACATCAGGCCTCCTCTCCCAAAAACTCCTCCCGCCAGACGATGCAGAGCGTTATGTCTCTCTGTCAGGGGGTGCAATAAGCAGTTGCCCAGAGGTATTGCTGCATGCTGGAGCTGTCTGTGTGTACGGTGGACGTTTGCCACATTGCCTAAGACAGTAAAGCCCGTAGAGCCGACCCTGAGGCTCCAGTCTCTCCGTGCTGCATCCACCTTACATTACAGCAGCATTAGCCAGAGGAGCCCGTCGAGTGCTATTGCATCACCACTAAGCGCCCAAGCTTATAGGATTTATGGCCACATGCTCGCACGGCTTATGCATGGAGAAGTTTAGAAACCCTTCCTCCAAATTCTTCAGGCAGGCTAAAAACCTCCTGCCTGAGGGCTGGATCAGCTTACAGCACAGAGACGGTGCTGGTGAGACACTCCCCAGAAAAGCTGCTAAGCACCAGGAGAAAAGGGACCGCCGCCAGCAGAAATCTGGGAGGAGTTAGAGCTGGCTTGATAACATTCCGGTGAGGAAGGTAAATCACAAGGAGGTAGAAATCTGGGGCAGTAGACAGGACTGTTTTCCCTCGCGTCACTTAAGCCAGGGAGATAGGAAATTGTCTGTGGCCAAATAGTTTTCAGGTATGCTCTAGCACATAATTATTTGGGGTTTGCCTTAGGCTACTGGGATTTAACCATGTCCACAGGTCAAATCTCTATCATCTGCATAGCAAAGTGATGTTTAGCATCTTCCTCGTCACAGTAACTTTCAGCTGTGTCACATGGTCCCAACTACTCCAAAAAAAATTTGTTGAAGTTGGTGAAAACTCATAGAAAAAGTTATCTCCTTCCTTCACATCTCTCCCCAGATGGCATCCTAATTTCAGCAGCAAGAAATATAGGAAGCAAAAATGTAATTTCTACTTAACTGCTTTTCTTTTCCTTGTTTTGATATATTTTAATTATTATTTCATATTCTGATATTTAGGTGAAGGGGAAAAATACAGGAAAAGCTTTAAAAGTAAGCTTGTGCTTCTTCCATTTTTGGCCAATTCACATTGACTTCGGCAGCATCACGGTACTGTCATTATCACCATTAGCACCCAGCTAGTTCCAAGGAACCGGTCACTGTGCTCCCTACTGTACAACCACTATCTTCCCTTGCATGACTATCTCCAGTTAGGATTAGGGTATAACACAAGATTAGGGTGCCTGCACACATCTTTAGAGCACAATGCCACAGAGGAGGACTGCAAGAGGGCTGGTGGACCAAGCCCTCACAGTTAAACAGGGACTGGGTTATGGTGATGTAGAATAGCAGAAAGTTCACATGACACCAGTTCAAGTAACTGGGTTTAGAAACTATCCGAGGTCCTTCAGGGCTGACAGTCCCAAACCACTCCAAGGAGGGCAGGTTCTTGGTCACTACAAAAAAAGCATCTCCGGAACTGTGCATCACAGCAGAAATTAATTCACCAAATTCTATGAGTGTCCAAAATTCATATAGAGAGGCTGTTAGCAACTGCTCCATCGTTGCACCGAGCTGTTCCCACCAGCCTCGCTGAACGTGGAAAGCACCAAGAACCTCACAAGAGGTCGGGTCCTCTCTGCGCCAGCCACCCACTTTATCTCTGCCTTCAAAAAACAATCAGCACCGTCATACTGTTGAACAGATTTGGCCACCCTTGGGTCAGATATTTGCTCTTCACCATATCTCCTCCTCCAATGACACTACTCTTATATTTTAGCAGGGTTTTTTCCAGCAGCCTGGCTCCTGTGCTGCTTATTGGAGTCTCACAGCCTGCTCTAGTAAGTGAAAGAGAGATGGATCTGCACCAGGGCGCTTCATGTGAGTACCCTCGGGATTTGATGGCAGCAAGGGTTTGGGTGTAGGCAGGGGCCTGATGAAGCCTCTGGGGTATGATCTGGGAAAGGAGAGAGAGTAGCTCAGCTGAAGCAGTCTACTCCATAGATATATAAAGTGAGGAGATTAATCCCACCCTCTCAGTCTAATTTACAAGAGAGATGAGTGCAGAACTTTTTTTTATTATTATTGTTACTATTATTTTGTAATGATGGTCTGTAATGACACCCGCTAAGAACCACCCCTTCATTTCTCTATTGGAGACCTTTCTTCCTCTTTCCCAAGCATGCGTGTAGGTTCTGCAGAAAGTCAAAAGTGGTTTCTGCTTCTGGTTCATGTGCACAAAAAAGATCCACGTTAACAGAGCTAAATTTTCTGCTCAGGGCATGCTCCAGCTTTGGAAATTTTCCATATCTCCACACATGCAAAAAGGTTGAAAGCAACTGTGTTGCTGTTGTGAAATATGAGTGTCACAAAGAAAAAAGGAAAGTGATTTTTCTGTTCTCAGATCACGGCTTGAGCAGCTTTCAGAAAATTAGCCAGGGGCAAAACCCCAAACTGTGTCAATAATATATAACATTGAATAGCCAGTTTTTAAGAGGGACCCATTCATTTTTGGACACTGAAAGGGCCAGGAGTTCTTCCAGCCCTACCTTACAGGCAAGTACATGGTTTTGCAATACCAGTTAGAGTTTAAACATATGCTGTGTTTTAGGAAACATTGAATGTTGTAGTAGATCTAACAAAGAACAAGGTCCTCACTCAGCAAGGGACTCCCAAAAGCGATGGATCTAAAACGCACCCTGCATCAAAGAGCTTAGAGACAAAGCAAGCATTATCATGGTCATTACAGATCAAGGCATCAAGAGATTAAAGGCTTGATTCTTATATATATATATATAATTGTATACACTATTATGGGATTTTAAAGGGACCCTTAAGTGACACTTAATTACAGATAGTTATTATAAAGTATGTACTAAATCTGCTATGTAGAATGGCCAGTGTCGAGAGATAAGACAAAGGGAGTAATTTTCATATTTTTCATCAGTTCATAACTAAGATAAAGAGGTAACGTAACATGCCCAAGTTACAAAGGAAATCTGTGGCAAAGCTGTTAATGAAGCCCAAACAACCAAGTTCTGATCAAGGACCTCTACTTTTCAAGCGTTATTTTTGCTGTTTTTTTTTCTGTAGAAGTCATTTGAACAAATACATATTTTAGCAAAGACTAGAGCTGTTTCAGCTGGAAGTGGACTTTTTAAATGGCCTTTCTATAGAAAAATAATGTCCCAACTCTCAGCATAATTGGGGAAAAGAAAACAAATGTCTTCAGGAAATAGTTACAGCAAATTTCTCGCCGATAAAGTAGTCAGTAGTTTAAATTAGACACACCTCATTTATAGATCTATGTTGATTTCACCTGTGAGGGCAAGATACAAAAGAGAAGAAAAAATCATGTAGAGATCACACACTGTTTTCAGCAAACTGCAATGCCTTACTTTGCCAAGCAAAACCCACTTCAGTTCTGTGTCAGACCAAAAGCAAATCTATACTGCATGAATCAAGATAATGTTTTCATTTAACAAAGGAGCCGGGGGGGGACGGACAAAAAAGAAGGAGAACAGTTAAGAAGCACAGTTAATTAATGTAAGAATTTGACCGGATCAATCCACATGTTCATTTCAAGCCACTAAGCTTTGGGCTTCTGCACCTGGACCATTCAGGTTGCCCTCCATGCTAACAAAACAGCAAACCTGATTCAACATAAACAGTGTTCCATACCACAGACAAATGACGTCAATTTAGGATTTATTTATACAAGGCGAGCTTAGATTAGAAGTAGCAGATGAGAAAAGGGATGAGAAATGATGAGGGGGAAGCAAAAAAATAATTGAGATCAAAACCTTCATTCAGCAAAGAATCTGAAAATGTGTTGCATGTTAAGCATATGCTTAAGTCCTTCTGGAAAAAACATGTGCAAGTTAAGTGTGATCCTTAATTACAGAAGAAAACTTCACTTTTATTCCAAAAAGACTGAAATAATTGTTGTTCTTGATTAAGAAAACCATTTGGGTTTTTTTTTTTATCAGCTTCCATGTGGCTGAGAGGTCTCTAAACATGCAGGGAAAACGATATACACTTACATGGGGTTAACATATGGTGTAGTAGAAAAAAGAAATAGGAAAATGACTAAGGCACAGCCATACCTGCCCAGCTCACGTATCTGCTTTCCCCGGCATCGTGTCTCCTAGAGCTGCCGTAGTTGTAAAGCCTGAGCCCAGGGCAAGCACTGAGTGATGTAGCTCGAAGATGCTCTCCCACTTCGCAGAGATTGGTACCTCAAAGCTTTCAAGAGCTCTGAGACTGCCAGGGTGCCCAGATTAATGACAGGATACTGGTGCTCTCTCCTGCTCTCACAATCACGTTTTTATTGTAGATATTGGTCTTTGCTAGTAGGTCTTACGTGTATTGTAGAGCAGGAAGAATCTTCTAGCGAGGCAGTATAGAGGCAGCCTGCTGGGATCAGGCTAGACTGAGACATCTGTCTTTCAGGCATCTAAGATTAGAAGACATAAATCCAAACCAGGGTCATTAAACAGTCAATTTCAGGCTCAGCCAGTGCTTCCCAAACATGGTGTAAGGTTTGATTTCTACTCAGATGAGTTATTAATCCCTTATAAATTCAACAATGAGTATCAAATGGATTTTCTGATGCCCTCCATCACATGCACCCAACATGCTCAGATTCATGCCAAAAATACAACAGTCTCTCACAGGCTGAGCAGGACAAACTTCATGGTCTAAGTTTCCCGCTTCATCAATGGATGGAAAGGGATGATATCACTTGATGGGATGGGATCTCCTCTTGAGTCAAGACTGCTGAAAGTCAGAACCAAGTTCTGAACTTAAAAACCACCTTTCATGCCAAGGGTTTGTATGTCCCTTATTTAAGGAGGATAGGATGACAGCATGCAAATACCACTAAGGGTAAATTGAATTTAAGATGAGATTAATCCAGAGCGCTATCATTAATGTAATCTATTGGAAAGTGCATCTTACAGATTCCATACAAATTTGTCTTCAAGAACCACATGAGCAAACAGATTCAACAAAGTAAAATGCAGGAACATAGAAATTAGCATATAATGGCCAAAGCAGCAGGCCATGTAGTCTCTTCCTCTCAAATAGTAGCTAGCTTAGAATACAGGGCAAAATATGCTATACATGCACATACGTGCATGCATCTATCCAGATACAGCCATACTTTCACACATAAGCAAAGACATACATCGCAGCGGAGGTGGGAAGACTTACAAGATGTTATAGCTCCAAGAGGATGAAGATTTAGCAGGTATATGAACCAATATTCTAGCAGAATGGGATTAGGTGGTGCTCATCTCTTAACCACCTGTGGTTCTTAATGATACCTCTGTATGGGAAAGTGAGTATCAATGCCAGCCATTTTCTTCCCAGAAAGACTCTTAACTAGGCAGACGAGATCAGTTTAATGTAATATTTCTGTCTGAAAGCTGAAATGGAGTAAAATCCTACCAGTCAATGGTCTGATCTGCATTTCATGATGGAGAATCAGGGTGAATTCTGAAGATAATGCTCTGGATTTATAACATTATTCATTGACTCACTGGGAAAAAAAATGGTATTTCATGGTTAAACATTGCAAAGTAAAACAAAATAAAATGAAGGTTATTAAGTGGTTAATTCCCCACCTTTTGCCAATAATCACCTGAAAATCCACAGGTTTTTTTTCTGGCTAGCCCGCATAGTTGTCTAGACAACCAACACCTGCTCTTAATTAATGACTAATATCCCAAACCGGAAACAGTGCTCCCTTGTAACACAGACATGACCTCTGATCATCTCCTTCTACCAGCAACTGTTCAAAACAGCTGAAGACGGCCAAGCCCAGTTAACATCGCCCACCTGCTGCTGCAGCTACTGAAGCCTGGACTGCTCCGCTGTGCTGAGTTCCTTAGGGTTTTTGTTTTGTTTTTTCTGCTGTGCTGCATGCAGTGACCTGAATTGGCACAAATCCGGCACTCGCGCACTCACCAAGTTGGAAAGAAATAGAAAAAAATATCTAGGGTGTTCGCTGTACGTTTTTGTTCCAGAGAAAGGCATGCCTCCTGCGTTCCACTAGTGCAGCTGACAGTAGCTTGTCTCCTAAGACCCTCGGATGGGTGGGAGCCCTTCATTCGCAGTGGTCTACAACTAGAGACATCGGGGTCTCCCTCCAGGCTCCATCTACAGACAGCAAGTGCAATATTTATTTTAAAGTTTACCAGACTCCACCACCAGCCCAAAAACCCAGGAGAATCCTGACAGCCAAGATCTGGGCAAATCCGGCTGTCGGACTGGGAGGCAAAACTCCTCCAGCAGGAAAAGTGAGCAGCGACTCTGGTCACCTCCAGTGAAACTTGTCTTTTTAGCTCTAATCACAGGGCTATGTCAAAAGAAGTCCAGCTTTGCCTAGCCATTATAGAGAGCAGCACAGGCCATTGAGGTCCTGCCTCCAACGATGCTAATGCTGATGTTGATGCTGACGGCTGGGTGATGTTTCTTTCCTACAAAAAAAAAAAAAAAAAAAAAGATAAAATCTTATTGTGTGTGAGTCAAATGCACAAAGGGTAGCTAATGGTGACCTGGCTTCTTGAAAAAATGGGGCAAACATAAGACCCTAATGTGAGAAAGCCCCTGCTGACATTTTTAATGTGTCCATTTACGCTCAGTCTAAAGCCTGTATCTCTAAGTCTGTTCAGCTAGCACTGAATATTAAAAATTCACAAATTTAACTGAGGGAGCTATCATTTACACAAAGCTTTACCTTTGCTTACTAGTATCTCAGACTTCCACTAGCAGCAAAAGAAAGAGTTATAGGACTGCCTCTGGATGCTGGGACTTGATCGTTCATGCTACTCATTTGTTAACACTGACCGTACTAGCCCAGATGAACTAGCAAACTTGCAAGTAACTCTTGGGTGCTGTTTAGGATTTAGCCTGGAAAGGAAACATTTCCAGGATCCTGCTTCCTTGTAACTAAGCAGTTCTGAAAGGTAAGAGCGTTTATCAGTATATGCAGAACTTGTTCCTTCACAACTTGTCCGTATGCTAGAGTATAAGCATAAATGTAACCTGAGGGTCATAACGAACAACCTACTGGATCCATCTAAGACAGGCTTTGCTGCTCACTGTGATATTCCACTTCAAGAAAGCAATGAATGACTCTAGCACTGCCGGACACCTGCTTCCCGTACCACTGTGATAAGCCTTCCACAGTCAACTAGCTCATGGTTCAACTACGATCCCAAGTTCTCTCCTCCAAATTATGCATCTGGTTTTTAACATCTGTTACCTAGGTCTATTCAAACCAGACCATGCTAGGCATCCCCTGGTAATAAGAGGAGGGAAGGGACATATAATTAGCCAAATAAGTGAAAGTTGGCTTGTCAGCTCATATGGACCCATCTAACTGTTGGTTTCACACCAAGCAGAGATATGACCTGTAATTGAATCTAGTGCCTGCGAGCAGCAGAACTCTGCTCCCTAAAGGAAAAAATGCATCACTGAATGCAGAGAGCTGGGGTGGAGACTGGAATAAGAAATTAAATGAACTGAAAATTCGCAGTTTGCTCCCATTCCCAGACAGATGTCCTCTCAAGCTCTCCACCCCTTCTGCAACAAGATGCAAACCTTGATGCGAAGGCTGTGTTTTCACACACGTGCACATGCATTTGCACATCTGTGCACACACATACACTTTCTCATTTCTAGTTGCATGCTGCGAACAAGGCTTAAGCCTATATCACTGGTTAACAGCCTGGGGATAGGACATTGTTTTTACTCTTGGGCTGGAAGGGGGAGAAGTGGGTGGTTTGAGAGGTGAACGGTGCAGAGCAGCAGAAGAAAGATGAGATGGGAAGGCAAAAAGAGGAAAGCAGAGGAATTTGTGGGATTTGTTCAAGTTCAACCACCTATTAACAAAGGGCAAATGAGGTGTGACAGGGAGATAACACTGAGCAGGCCTCCACCATTTCACAAACCATCGCCTATAGTTTCAGGGAGCAGGAGCTCCAGCTGACAGATTTTTGGAGCCAGCCACAGTGCTGTCATGGGACTGGGGAGAGGAAGAAGAGGGGGTGACTGGGAGGGGGCAGAGCTTGCGGAGAGGAGAGAGAGGCGAGCAAGGCTGAGGTCAATGGCGAGGTGTTGGTGGCAGCTCATGGTCTGTGGTCTCTGGTCCCAGGAACAGCAGAAGCTGCTGCTCAGTTTGGATGCACTCAGAGAAGGAGCACTTCATAAACCCTGCGCTCAGCCACAGCAGAGCTGGGAATAGCCGACCAGCTCGTCTCCTCTGGGGTGCCTGCTTACGCTGCATTACCTGACACTTTCCCCAACCCAGTTTTGCATGACTCAAGCACTGGAGGTTGCATTAAGGAGGTGTGAACATCATGAGCCTGGATACCAGCCAAAGCTCAGGAAGGTCAAGAGAGGATTTTTTTTCCACCAACTTCAACTGGACTTTCAATCAATTCCAGGTTCAGCCTGAGACTTTCCCTGCGTGTACGCAAGAAAACGAGGTAATGTGTCACATAATCAGTGAGACCACACAGGGGTGACTTACACGGGGTTCCTCTCTCGTGGCAAGTTTGCCAAAGACATCTGGGAACTTTCCTGTTTGGGGGTGCATGGCAAACGCGTGTCCTAGCAGGTTTTTTGCTATTGTCTCAGAAGAAGAAGTGGCCAACACAATCTCACAGGCAGGAAGATGTTCAAAATATGGAGACCACATGCAAAATTAGGGCTAGAAAGGTAGTGTGGTAATTAGCAAATCCTGGGATGAGTTCCTTGCTTTGGGGACATTTTCAAGTACCAAGGACACACTGCTCAGACAGCCAGGCAGCCAAACCTCAGCTGCTGCTCCTCTACTCACAAAGAGAGGACCAGAGCAAGTTTCTAACCTGAAAAGAGGCACTGGGAGGGTAAAGATATTGAAGCCAGTGAGGCAATTCTATGCTGTGATTGAGAAGCAGTTGCTCCATTAGCTTGGTAGGTCCTCATCTGGTTTAACTGCCCTTGCAGATCTCGCCCAAAATTCTGAAATGCATCTTCAGCTTTGCCATCAGCTCTCAAATAAATTACCATGGAGAGGTGTTTAGAGACCCTGTAGTTAGCAATGTGTTTTGAGAAAAGCACTAAAGAATGATGAAGAGTTGGTGAAATTTTATGTTACAAATATTTTTACAGCTTTAGCCCTATTTTTAGTTAACAAATCATCTATGGACCAATTATAATTTCCTTCACACATATTAAGTACACACAAGAATTTGCCAAACACACTGGTGCTAACCCCAAACATTCAAAAAACATGAGTCAGCCCTCTCTCTGCCTTCCCCCCTCCCATCCCGGGCATATTATCGACTTAAACTTCATCAGACTTCTACAAAAATAAATGTAGGCTCTTTTTGTTTGCCTTCTCACACTGGAAATTTTTCCATTTTGCCTTTTTAAGGTTTCTTCTGCACTTCTGAGGATTATTACTTTATTTTCTTTTTAAAAGAAGCCTGAGATTTCCTCATAATTACTTGTCTTTCAGAGTGAGGGACGCATAAAATACCAGGTAAAGACTGGAACAAAAGCACATACAGTCCTTAGATTTCCCCATTCTGGTTGTACCCATGTGGTCTAACTGTTTTTTCTTCATTATGTGGAATATGCAAGTAAGCAAATACTGTGATTACTGTTTCGTCCTCCCAAATGGGATGGCAGTTGGATTGAGGGCATGGTCAGACCCTCATAAGTGTATGTTGGAGCAATTTGGAAGCTTTCAGCCTTTTTAAATGGAAAGTCATTCTTCCTTCCTCCAAGCTGGTCATGGTGATTAAGAGCCATTAGTCACTTGCCTAAACGTCAGTGTCCAATGCCATCTGAGATGCTCTAGGGTATTCCAGCTGGTCTCCAGCATCTGGAGGACCATGAGTCTTCTGCAAGACCTGTCTGGTATCTACCAGCCCCATGTGGATGTCTTAGACTCCCAAGAGCCTCGAATAGCACTAGGCATCTCTTTTTAGGGAACTGTGCAGCCTTTCTCCAGTGTAGCGAGACCCATGTAAATGGGCTCTGAAGATGGCTTAAGCAAATTAGTACTTTGCATTGCAATGGACTCGTGGTCAAGTTACAGGTCATCCAACAACATGACAACTTACTAAATGGTTCACAAACCTCTGCCCCCAGTCCCCAGAAAAATATGGTTGCTGGGGTGATGTTTTAGCCAGATAATCATCTCTCTTCAAATCTGTGAAACTTCTGTGACACTGTTGTCTCCCCCTCTCCCACATGTCAAAACAAAGGAGATGTCTCTCTCTCATTTGTGAAAACAGTCCAAAGCCCCTTTGGACAGATTTGGGAGATTTCCTCTGCCGCTGCCAGTGTAGCTTGTGTTAGTTAGACAAGTACTTAAGCCATAAGTTTGTAAGCAGAGGGACTACAGTTCTGTACAGGCATGTTCTCCTGGCTGCAGAACTCACTCAAGATGTGCTGTTTTTCTTCTTTCCCAAACCCTGCACAATATAGTCTTTTTTTTTCTTTCTTTCTTTTTCATGTAGATTAGAGTATCATCTCCTGGACTGTTCAGACTGATGGCTGCTCAGAGTTAGTTTGCCAGAGATTTCGCATCCATTAACCGTTCTGAAAGCAAAACCCATCAGAGGGCTCCATCACACGGTGAGCTGGACCATCCTTTCACAATGACAAGAATATATCTTGAATTTTGTTCTTAGAGTTCTTTGGAGTAGATTGTACATTTAACTTGCTGCAAAACTTGTCTGACAAGACTGCAGATATATCAGTTAATCTTAACTAATTCAGTAGGCTTTTGTGTATTAAATAGTGTAAAAAATAATTGAAAATAATGCAAGAAAGCAATCAGAACATGAATAAAAATAACAGATGTGCATGCTTAAACTTGCTTTAGATATAGTAGCAGGAAACATTAGATACAACTGTTAAATAAAATAAAAATATCAAATTTAAATTAAATGAAAGATGCAATTGACCAGCAAATACATCTTTAAGGAAAATATTAAGTGAGTATTTCCCTGGCAGAGATCAGAAAGCCATTTGTTCAAAACAGCAAAGAAGTATACATTATTCTCTTATATCAAATAAAATAATGTTATTTTAGCAGTAGATATACATGCTTATCTAATACAAATTACAAAAGGTAATAGTAATACTATCCTAGCCTTTTATATTAGTGATGACATAGTGAGAGAAAGTCTCCATTCCACCGCAGTGCTCCTAAAGCCCTGAACCTGTGCTCATGATGAAGTTTCATCTACAGTCTCCCCTAAGCTTTCTTCGTATCTTGTTACTGAACTAGAGTTACAGAGGGTTTTTCACCCCTAAAACACTGATCACATTTTACTTTTCTGTAAAGCAACCTTTAATTTTGAATATCAGCATTTACTTTTTTCTTTGTGTCGTACTTACTTCTAAATATCAAATTTCCATAAATGAATTCTCCATGAGTTTCTATTTGGCTGACGGGGTCATGAAGGAGAAAAGCTCGAGAAATCATTGTCCCCTTTGCTTTCACCTATTCCAGAGGACCAATTTGTAGATGTCCGTACCAGAGAAGAAGTCACAGCCTCGTCAGCCAGCACTCAGGGAAGTGACTCAAAACCCCACCAGGAGCCCAGTTCTCTTTACTAGTGTGCACCAAACCCCTTTGACAAGCAGGACCAGAGAACTGGATGAGTGCTTCTGGATAACCAGGACCAGGACAACATGCGCTTGGAGAAGGTCCAGACATATCGCAGGAAGAGAAGAGCCTGAGAGGCAAAGGGGAGCGGGACGGGTTTCACACCTCCAAATCAAGCAGAGCTGTTCCTGTCCAACTGACTAGCTTTACACGGGATATGGAGAGGCTTGACTCTCATTTTAGAGTCATAACTTAAATATATGTTTAACTACCAGTATAGATAGAGATATGGATGAACTGCAGTCTGGCTTTCTACACGGCTGAAGCTTACAAGGGCATCTTTGGTGCTCTTCGGGACTTTCTTTCTCATCTAATTGAACAGGGCCACAGAAATGCTCAGCACATATAACATCATCTGTAAAAAGCTTCTTTTTGGACCAGTGTTCATTACCGTGCACTGTGGCAGACACTGAAGTAAATCCCTCCTGGCCTCTGTGGTTTTGTGAGAATCCAGGAAAAAAAAAATTAAAAAAGCAAAATTCACCAGATCAGCTTTCTAAGCAGTGACTTTCCTTGCACTTTCCTAGAAACCCTGCTCTGCTTTTCCCATCTCCTGCCAAACTGTATAGAATTGGATGAGCATAATTTTTCTTTTTCTCCTTCTACACGAGCTAGTGCCAGTGCAAGTAAGTTTATTATTGTAACTTAACCCTCTCTTGCAAAGTGCATTTAAAGCACCTGGCTTTACATTTTGAATGAAATCGGAACTGACCCTACTTTGCTGAAAATTTAGCTGCTCTTTATTTGACTTGCAGGGGTTTAAGTCAGCTGCAATGGATTGGGGTTAAGAGAGTCTCTGGTGAGAAAAACCTAGGAGAGGAGAGAGCAGCTGGAAGTAAAATAGACTTACAAAATCCCTGAGATACTCAGAGACAGTCCTGTCTGGCAGTCTCCAAATTCTACCTGTCCTGATGCAAAGGAAGACCCATTTAGGGGAGTTGTTTGTTTGTTTTTCTTTTTTCTTTTAAACAGGATTATAGAAGCCTTTAATGAAATTGAACCTGGAGGCCAGGGAGTGAATGGGTGTCTGGAGGCTGCCTTCACTATAAAGGGAGAATTGAGTGACTAACACAGACTTAAATAATTTGCAGACATCTGATATTAAAATGAGAGAAATCCCACCCCCACGTCTACTGACTGGGAACTGTGCCCTGCAGACACTTTTAATGGCTAATGTGGCTCCATGCACCCTAACCTTCCAGGAATGCTTTTTGCTGGGATATTTATTGATTTTTCTGGATCTAAACAAAAGCACAGGAAAGGAAAAAAAAAAAAAACAACGACTAATAATAATAAAAAACCTAGATGAGATGAAAACCAGCTGATAATCCATCTTTAGAGAAATCCTTAGAGGAGCTGTCTGCAAACTCATCCTGAAGATGTGGCAGCTTTGTAGATGTGGTACAACCAGGTCAGGACATCAAGTGGAGTTAAGGATGTTAGAAAAATCGCTGAGCAGAAGTTGGTAGGGGCACCCATCACGCTAAGCCTGGCAAACAGCTCTGCAGTCTCATCTGCCCGCAGCAAGAAGCCTGTGATCAAGAGCGGTGAACAGAAGTTCGAAGTTTTTTTATGGGAAAATAGGGTTATATCAGAACCTAGAGTGTCCAACGATTAATAAACTAATAAACTAATTTGGAGTTTTATGTAGTTGTTATTGTATTATGCATTACTTCTTTAATGTTGAAAAAGGAATTCCAAGCAAAACAGGTCTTTCAAATCAGAGGCAATGTTCTGAAACAAAGTATTTAGCTCACTTTGCATCATCCCACTTCCATTTCTAATCATCAGAATGGTCCTCTGACAAGGATTCATTTAAGACAGGTTCCTGTGAAATCAGTTAATTTGCCCTCTAAATATGCGTGTCTAGCTTCAGCTACTCCAGAAAAAGTAGAAAAGACCAACTTAGACAAGCTATCAAAGTTTAGGTGGCTAATATTGGCTGAAATGAACACTACTCTTTCCTTTGTACCACCCCCAGTTTCCACTTGCAGAACGAGGATATTAGCATTGCCACACTTCGGATGGTGTACTGAAAGGTTACAAGCCATAAAACACAATGCAGTGGCAGTAGAGACCTTGAAAATACTTTCTATAGCAGCCAGGCTTAAGCAGTGTTGTCTTGAGTGCTACCTCTTCCTTCCTTAACTCTAATTTAGCTCTAGATCTTTCATTCTGCTTGCAGAGGTCCATCTCTTTATTTCGATCCTCTGTAAATGAAGAATGATACCCAATTCAGATAAATGCCTGAAACCAGAGAAACAAGGGCTGTTCTTCACAACTTTGGGTCATTTTGAAATCAGTGGCTTTTTCAGTGGTTGAAAGGATCTGCTGGCCAGAATAGGCATGCTGCCGGATTGCAATCATTGTTTGTCACAGGGTTGGGCATGAAAAGCAAAATGCCATCCTGCTTGATTCATGAAAGGTTCTCCTTCATGTCAGTTGCTAAAGAAGGTTCGTTGCCCTTTCCCAAGCACTGAGCTTAAGGTGAGACCTCATCTCACCCAACCTCTCACTAGGAGCAGGTTGTCCTCGTCGCTGACCCTGCTTTGAGCAAGAGGTTGGACAAGGTGACCTGCAGTCTCCTCTGACCTGAATTTGCCTGTGATACGGTATTTCTTTCATGGGAAAGGTTTGTTGGAAGCAGGGAGGAAAGGGAGACCATTACCACAGGAGACTGAGGCTCACACATGCAGTGATTTGGCAGGGAGCCTGACAAACCAAGCAAGCTCCCACCAGTAATCCAGCAAAGCTCAGCTTGGCAAGACTGAACCCTGAGGGGACAAACCCCATCCCGATTCCTGCAAAGAACAACTGTGCGTGAATGAGTCACTCCAATCGCTGCATTTGAGTCTTGCTACTGCGGCTGTCCGCTCCCATTGCTAACTTCATAACCTTCGCCCTGCCTCAAAACTTTCCACTTGTGTCTGCACCGCCCTTCCTGACCTTTGGCTGCTGTGCCAAATTTTTCTCCGACTCTATCACTCCATACCTGAGATGCAAACCTCAACCACAGCATGGTCCCCTGCCTAAAATTTATCAAGAGAACATATGGTAGACCTGCTTTTTATATTTGGCCACCAGCAATAACCTCAAAAGTTTACCACATGCTAAGAAGAGACAGCATTCAGTTTCTGAAGCCATCTTTCCTGTCCTTATTTAGAGAGATATTTCACCGTTGGCCTCTTGCTTTCTTGATCAGTACTTGAGTGCTCCGGTCACTTAGTGCCATCAGGCTCACGGGGCAAAGAGTCAAGGCTGTGAAAATTTATTTGCACACCGTTAATCAGAGGTTCGTGATCTCTTTACAACACCAAAGGTGCTGTGAACAGTGCTGGCAAGTTTTAATTATGCACTGACCCTTAAAAACACTAGTCAGTAGGGAAGGCTAGAACTGTCCTCTTTTTATATCTGTTCAGTCATCAAGATTCAGAAAAAAAAGGAAGAGGGGGAAGAAGCGAAAAGCATGCATGACACTTTTGCTAGGAATAGCAACAACAGAGGAAAAGGACAAGTTTGATTTGTTTTTAATATATTTTGATTTTTAAAAGATCAAAAACGCAAGGCAGCTTCTATCCGGAGGCAAAATAAACCATCTATGGCAGCAGTTTGAAGGAGACTTAACAGCAAAGATGGTCCCGTGGTCTAGTTTACAAAAATAAACAGCAAAATCTAGAAAACCAGGGCAGCTGCTTCTGAGAGAAGGGATGGGTCTTTGCATGCTGATCCCTGAGGAGGAAAGGCAGATTTCCCACCCCAGGCATAACTAAGCTTGCTTAGAGTAGAGATAGAATAGATTGACAGTTGGACAGATAGAGAGACAGACAGACAGACACTTAATTCATAGAAGGGATCGCAACACTACAATCTTCTGCCAGAAATCTATGAGGCCAACATGTTCCAAGTACTGCTGAGCAAAGCCCTACAAAATAAGAAGTAGGAATGACCACAAATATGCCTGTGCTTTAAATTCTAGAGGAGTTGGCACTGCCTGGTAGTCTGCTGGTTGGAAAGGGAGAAGCCAAATCTATACAACTGCAGCGAGGCACCCTTGCGTTCTCTGCAAGGGGTGAATTTGCTGAGCAATACCCGGCATCTAAGTCAATGCTGCAGAAAGCTGTTTGCAAAAAGTGATCTTCCTTTTACAAAGCAACTTGCAAAAGCTGTGCGTGTCACTTCAAAGACCAGAAGCCACTGCTGTGTGACTCGGGCACCCAGCCAAGCAGCTCAGCCACAGGGACCGCTTAAACCCCGTACAACCAACATCTCACTAACAAGTGCTCACTTTCAGTGTATTGAAAGTCAAAATTGGGGCATCGATTCAAGAAAATCATAACCCATGGAGACAGAAAGTGATGAAAACAGCCACTACGCTATTAACCACAGAGTGTTTTCATAGATCTAATCTCTTCCCTTGTTTTTAAATACAAAGAGTTTGGGGAAAAATGGGCCACTTTTCTTGTGCATTTAATTCTGACGCTGACAACAAGGACACCAAGGAGGGCAATTCCACACAGCACTGAGGATTGCTGGTTTGTTTTTTTTTTTCAGTAAGGATGCTTGCATATGGAGAGCAAATGGTTGTATTCCATCATGTTCTAGTCCCCAGCTGCAGCATGTAAGGCAGACACAGGCGCCATAAACTCAGGAGAGTGATTTCCTGCTCCTTTAGTTGTCCATCCTTCCTCAGAATCTGGATTTAGAGTTGACTCCAAAAGGAGCATCAAAGCCCTTTACTAAGTGTCTGTTCATACACACCGTGCCTGATTGAACATAAGGTCTTTCTCCAACCATTTTAGCCCTGTAAGAAGCACCTACCACACCAGTTTCTGGCTAGGGAGTGAGAGGACCCAGCGATGCTTCCTACTTCCACACCATGAATGCTACAGTCAGTACCTTCAGTGGGTCGGCCAAATTCAGAGAAGCACTACATGGGCCACCGCAAAGGGATGACATGGCATCAGTGGTCAGGCTGATTAGGTTTCTATTTCCACCAGCACTGAAAAACATGAAGGAACAGCAGGTCTTTGATGAACTCCTTGAACATTCAATATCGGGCTGTGCTCATGCGCTTCCATGAGGGCTGAGAGTGAAATTGCAGTCTTCGCCATGGGGGAAGGGTTGCATGTGCCTGTTGTTACTCGATTTGGGAAATGGGCATTTTAGTCGTGACTAATATTTTTTCTTCTCTCTGCTTCCTGTCTCCCAACCTCAAGAGCATCAACCTTTTTACTCACCACTTGCCTGTGGAAAGAGCTGAAAACCCATTTGTCCTAGATAACATACTTTGGATTGTTTGATACAACATTGCTGTGTTTCCAATTAGGTTTCCTTGCTTTTATCTTCCCTGTGTAATCTATTCAGTCCCTCCCACTAATTAGAACCTTATTTGCCTTTTTTCCCCTTTCAACAGTGTTTACCCTTCGCATTGTTCCTTGCATCTCTGCCTAGCAAGATTGACTTCTGTTATCTTTGTTTTTTAAATATATGTTTAGATTTTATTGGCACAGACGCTAGTTAAAGCGATCCAACTATTCATTACAGACCTCATGATTTTCCATAGTAAATTTTCTAGACAATCAACTCAGATCAACATTATTTCTTGTCTCATTCTACATTCTTTCAGAGAGTTATGTTTTATGAAAAGCCCAATACTTCAGATTATTACCTTTCATACATAACATTCCCTCAGAATCAGTGGATATCTGATGATATTCTGATGGCTAGACCTCCAGATGTTTTATTTTATTTATCGTACTTGGCTTGTTTTCTAGGACCAAGTCCAAACCAGCCTCTAATCTCAGCGGTTGCTCAACAAATTCTGTGAGGGGCTGTGAAAAGTTATTAAGGGGGAAGAAAAGTCTTTACACAACAAATAATTCTGCAAACCCTAGTGTCGTCCTTAAATATTCAAAATATATATTGATCAATAATGACCTTGTAAGAAGATTAATAAGGAATTTAAACATGTACTTTTGGGAGGGAAGGGAAACTCTCAGAATAAACTAATTTTTTGCTAACACAAGTCAGGAAGAAACTTTCCAAAGGCAGCTTTCCATAATTGTTGATTAGGAGGTTTTTGTGCTTTTTTCTGTAGCAGATGGCACTTGCCACAGCTCGAGAATCAGAACAAGTTCTGGATCTATAGTTTGAGCCAGGATAGCAGTCTCCATGTCCTGAAAACAAATAGAACAAAGATGAGAGGAACCAAATGTGTAACAAGGAATGCTCTCCTGCCCAAGAGGAAGCTCGCAGGGCTCAGAACCAAAGAGCACCTTTCTGGAAGGACAGACCATGGCCGCCTGAGCTCAGGGGCATACCTAGAAGAAAACAAAGAAGTAGGTGAAGATCAAGGAACCCAAAATGAGACATAATAAATGAGCCAGTAAGTTTGCAATTAACAGTTTCAGTTCAGTGTGTAAAGACATTAACAGATTTAACTTATTGATAGGGAAATGGTGTATTTCCATAATAAAATGGTCCCTGGGAAGCAGCCATTTTCAGTCCATCCTATTTTCCTTGTAGTTCCAGCCTCGTTTTGGTATCAGAGACAGACAAGAGAACCCAGAAGCTAGGAAATAAGCATTTGTAGTTAGGTGGAGGGCTTTCACATCCACAAACATCAAGCCTTCTTCCACCAGACAAATCACCCTACTAATGACAGACATCATGGAAAGAACTTAGTGGTGTCGTTATCCTGAGCGAACCTACATTGCTTGGCAGTGCTACCGAGGCACCATCCCATTCCCTTGAGCTAATGCTACCTGCACCATGGGCTGTGAACAGCCCCAGATAGTGCCTGTCCTTCTCCTGCCCGTGACAGTGCCAGAAGAGGGTATCTGCAGCCAGTTCAGGGCCAGGAGGAAAGTCTGTGGTGGTGCTGGGTTGTCAGTTGTCCAGACCCAGGTAGAAGGGAAAGAAAAAGGGGTCTTCCAGCTCACCATGCAATGTCTCGCCAATGCCATCACTGTGAGATGAAAGCTGCTCTGGACGCGTCCCATACTCCAGATGAGGTCAGAGAAAAGAGAAAGAAAAAAAGAGGGTTTTCCCACTCTAATTTCACTCAAGCATCGTGTCAAACTTCAGCTTTCATGAGAACTCTAGGTTAGTGAAGTGAATAAGAAGTTTTGCAGCAACATGCGTTGAAGAGCAGAATGGCCATTTGCTATTCTGTTCAATCCATTTTACGCAAAGTTTTATCAGGAGAAACGGATGAGATTCACTTTTCCAGTTCCTAACACAATCTTTTGCTAGACTCAGTTAAGCCACTAGTTTTCTTATTTGTCTTCTACTCTGTTTCCCTCAGGAGTTGGCACTTCAGTGGAAATCACAAGTTCAGTGTTACATGCAAATCTCTGGTCACCTGCAGGTACCTGCAGCTCCCTTCTTGATTCCTGTAGGTCTTCACCTGCATAACTAAGCACACAGTCTAATCTTGTCAAGTTGCTCTGAAATGCCTTTCATCAGGTTTCATATCCTTGATTTCTTGTAGACGGGCTCTCTAATATCAAGCAGGGCTCTTGGGAAAGGCAGCAATGGGACAAAGGAGGCAAAACCAAACAGAATTTCTTTGAGTTTTTAAGGAAATTCTGAAACTTTTTTTTTTTATCTTAAGGCTCCCCTCCAATTTCATGTAAATTTCTTTCTTTTCTTTCAAACCAAGTTCAAAACTGACATGCTGAAATTCAGAATACAAAAAAAAAAAAGAAAAAAAAAAGGTAGGAAATTTGAGGATTTTCCCACCCCACCCCACTTTCAACAGTTTCCAAACCTTTTACTACGATGGTCTGAGAGGGCTTTTTATTTTTACAGCTGCTGCATACCTAGTTCTCCTTGCTGGAAGACGCACACGCAGCTCCAGCGATTCTAATCTTTTCATTCCAGGAAAGGAACCAGCTGTAAATCCACTGAAGCAAGATCAGGATACGGCACCAGGACTGTTGTTCTGGCCTCCCACTGGTTAAGACTTCCCTTGAACTGCTCTCACACTCAGTCCTGTCGTGGGTCCAGAAGCCTCTGTTTTAAGAATCCCTCCCCATCTCCCAGTTCAGACCTCAGTAAGCCTCTAAAGGCAGTGGTATTATGATTTGCATGATCTGGTGAGACACCCCTGCAAAGCAACAGTTGAGTCAGATTTGGAGGAGCGAGGGGTGTTTGGTTTCTTCCATCCTGAAAGCACCCGAGAGAGGTGCTATGTTTGCATCCACTCCCAATGTCCAAATAAATGGTAGGGATAAAGTTACTCCATGCATACTCCCTGTCCCTGGGTGATGCCGTAAATGAAATTGTGTAATGATGTTGTAGCACTCGACAGCGCAGCTCCTTCCCTCTTTTACTCCAATCGGGGCTCCCACTATCCCTGCTGATATCGTATCAGTTTTCCATTATATGGTAGGTTATAAGAACAACAAAATTTCTGGCACTGTTTAAAAAAAAAATCAGATCAATGTTTGCAGAGAGCGACAATTTCCCCACACCAGTGGAAAACTGCTCAGGGAGTCACCTCGTGGTGGTGAGAACATCACCTCCAGGGTGGGTCTTTCCCAAATTTTCACTGTAACTTGGTGCTGAGTGTATACAAACACTCACAATGACTGCTTAGCAACACCTCCTGCCAACCCAGGCAGTGGCAGAGCGAACAAAAATGTGCGCCGCGCTCTCCAGCTATTCCTGCAATGAAAATATATCATCAAGGAACAGTAAAACCTGTGTTGGGCTGATGGGGATGAGGTGGAGCAGGACCTCCCGCCCCTCTTTCCACACCACTAACACAAGTCTGACTTTGTCTTCCTGGACTTGGCAAGTCTCATTTGGGCTCCAGCGAGCCTCATGTCATCAGTAAAACTGGCATACGTGAAAGCTATATATATATATATATATATATATACATATGTCTGTTGTGTGAGGGGATGGGGGAGGAGGAGGCAGCTCTGCAGCAGAAGCCAGCAGCCGTTCCTACAGCCCAAAGGTCAAGAGATCTGCAGGATTTTTCCAGATGTGTGCTGTCATTTCTTATCCTGTCTAGATCAAGGGTGGCTCAGCAAGGGAGAATGTGCCCATTTGGCATGGAAAGAGACTATCGCTCTCAGGGCCAGGGAATGAATAGATCCTGACACCAAAGGCCACAATACAGCCCCCCCATCGGCCCTGTGACCTTCTGCAGGGTGTCCTTCAGTACTGTTCAGCATATGGCAGGACAGGTCCCCACTGAAAGCTGGCCATGACTTAATTCAGGCTTTCCACCTTTGGGCCAACTGTTTTGATTGATTTGGTGGCAGTTTTGGAGGCGGGGGTGCCTATACCAACCAGGGAAAAACATTCCAGAGAGGCCTGAGCTAACACAGGGGGGGAGCTAGTGCATCCATCCTATATAGCCCTTTGGTATACAAAGGTATGCAAAGGTACCGACTCCAGTCTAAGAGCCTACTGGCCACTTTGTGGGTAGGAGGGATGCTCCTAATCAACCACATCGTTGAAAGGAGATAAAGTGTCTTGTTCCAAACCCTGTTGACATTGTCACATCATTGCTAGCTTGGGGGCAACTCTGTGCTTTGCTGAATCTTTCACCCTCACATCATACCTCAGCATAAAAAAGCTGTTTCTTTGGTTTTCTGAAAGGCCAGACAGAAGACTTTCCTCACTGGAGGGCAGTTCCAGGAGATGGGCGTGTGTGTCTCTAAGATAGTGTCCATTTGCCACCAGCTTAGCTGAGAGCAGGCTGCAGGTCTGTTCTTTCCTAAACTCTCCTGAATATATTAAAGTGGCTTAAAATCCAGGGCTTGGTATGTGAAACCCTACTGAGTGAGTGTTAATGATTCCTAGTCAAAACTCAAAGACAAGGCACCGTGCAGTTTCTTAACAAGCATTTAGTAAGCATAGAAAACCTTGTAAATTATGTCTGGAAAAACCCCTCAAATATTTGGGACTTGCAATAAATTTTAAATGACTACGATTGCGTAGCTCCTCCTGCAGTCATCCTTCTTTCTATTGCTGTTAAATATATACCACTGGTGTTCCTTCACAGGTAACTTGTCCAAGTCAAGAGTGTGACTGTAGGACACCCTCAGAGCTGGAAAAGAATGGCAGGATCCCAGAGGTTTACCAGCTGAAAGGTGGACACCTCTGGCAGAGCCTATAATAGCGTCCTTTTGAATAACGGTTTAGCTGAAGACATTTAGATTTACTCCCACCCCCAGCAGCATTTCAGCCTTGGGATTAATACCTGCCTTAGCTTCATGTAGATAGTATGACACAAATCTATAAAAAGGCAACCTTTTTATAGGGCTTTTAAAAGACCACACAACACATATTTCCTGGTCCTGCATCCACCAAACCTTTGTCCATAATTTGTACTTCCTGCTCCTGCCTGTGCTGTATGTGTTTCAGTTGTAGGAGTGTCAGCTGAAAGTGATACCAACTGCTCTACAAGCTTCTGAGGCGATTTCTAAGCACAGCTCATAAATACCATCTCTTACATTTGGCTATGTCCGAGCCTTTCTAGCCACGCGACACTGCCCTGCTCTCCACGTCTGCAAGAATTAAAGCTCCCCCCAAACCCCTGCCCCTCCCTGCCTTTGATCCTTTTGTCTGGACTAAAGAAATCCAAGCTGATACATAAAGCATCTGTGTGATACATCAGCCTGGTAGAAAGCTCCTTCGTGTATTAGCTCTCTTCTGGAGGAGTGAAATTTTTGTGGTATGATGCACAAAGCCAAACCTGCCAGCATTCCCTGGAAAGCAAGAATAAGGGGGAAAAAATCTGAGCTCATTATTTGAGACCCGATCGTATTATTATACATATATATCTTAATTATTAAGCAAAACATCCACCCAGCTAATTTCCCAACTGCCACCCTGGCAAAGGGGCCCTGGGAACTGAGTATTGGAGTTGGGGAATATTGATCCATTCGGAGGGTGAGGGCTGTCTTTGTCCGTGCCGGTGAGCAGGAACATCTGGAGGGAAAGGAGGGTTGCGTTCCCCAGCAGAGCAACAGCTGGCTGCCCAGTGCATCCACCCCAGCCACAGCTGGCACAGGCACAGCAACACCAGCGCAGACCTTCAGCCTCCCTCCGCCGGCTCTGCTTCCTCATGCTATTGCCCCCCCATCATATCCCCTGCCTCTCCGTGTGCCGCTTGTTACTTAGACCGTCCCCACGTGGCAGCGGCACGGCGCGGTCCTGGCCTCCGGTCCTACGCGGCGTGAGGATACGGGGTGACGGAGGAGCCAGGAGTTGTATCGTTTGCATCCCGGAGGCATGAGTAAGACCGTTTCCAAATACAGCAGCAACTTGCTGTCAAGGGTTGCAGGACCATTCATACCAGAAGCAGATGATTTGCGTATACTGTCATACGACATTACTAATGCCCTTGGGTTCCCTCCCAAGTGGAATACCTCCCCCTTTGAGGCAAAGCCCGGCTGGTATTTAACCGCACAAAGGATCCCTATCAACTCTCCCTTCTGCTAAAGCTCTGACAAATCACTTTCCTCTCCCCATGCAAGTCACAGCGGGCTTGTCAACCTCCCCCTCCTGACACCATCCCAGAAACCCTTGTCCCCCCAGTCAACCGCTGGCGGTCAGAGCCAGCCCATAAAGCCAGCTCCCCCGGGAAGTGCGGATGACTTCTCGCTGAAAGAATCCCCAGCCCACCACCACGCCACAGAGGACGGGGTCAGGTATCCAACCCATGAATCAAGAACCTCCTGTACTTGCTACAAAGCCACAGGGCTGCTTGAAGAGCCAAAGATTTCCTTAATTAAAACTAGAAATCAAATTCTCAAAATAGATATGATTCTATTTTGGACTGAGTCCTGGGTTTGATTTTGATCTTCCTAGTCAAACTGTCTCCTCTCCTTTCATTGGAAATCACTGGCTGGAAGCCTTTGGCAACCGATGGAGCAGACTTATTATAAAAGTGCTTAAGAGCAGACCAGTCATTCCTGAAATCTGAAATGATGGGAGAGGAATCAGCTAAATTGCTGGCATTTTAGTGCTCTTGCCCAACTTGCCAGTTGTGTTTGTCACCATGAAATGCGGAGTGTCGAGGTGCAAAAGCACTTCGTGTCCTCTGCCACACAATGCAAGCTGCTAAGGACGATAAAGCAAAGACCTTTAAAGCCACGGACAGCATTACAAAACAAGGATGACAACACATGCCTTTTTTTTCATGTTGGGGAAACTGAGGCAAGACAACTGACTTATCAGAAAGATGTAGTGCCAGTTTGAGAAGCTAAAAATCTCTCCAGTGCACTAAATCCTTCATCTTCATTATAAACCAAATGATAAATGTATGAGCGAGAGTATTACTAACGTTTACTTCTAATTTAACCATTGGAAAAGCCCCTGGGAAAATCTGGGCCAAAGAAAAAATGTTCCCAACCTCTGCCTTTACAAGGCAGTAGGTTGAGGAGTACAAAGCCCTCCAAGATGGATGCAATGCAGACAGGTCATCTAAATCTTGTGGTTGCTCTAATAACTGACCACACTCTGGGATTGGCCTGAGCATATCAGCTGTGAACTACATCACCCATCCAGAGAACCAGGGGCTAAAATCCAATCATCTCAGCTGTCTTGGGGGGGGGGAATCTAGGGCAAATCTTGCTGATGACAAAAGACTTACCCCAGGCTGGGCTGAGGACCAGAACAGGGCTTGAACAGCTATGTTCCACCTCTATCCAGCCCCCCCATCGTTAGGGTGGAAGGTCAGTGGAAGCATCAAGGAAGGAATCAGGAGCTGCTGGCCATCTCTCAGCATGATGTCCAGGCAGGTAGATCACCACTCCATCCTCCCTGTACCAGTGTCTAATTCAGCCCATGACTCTTAGACTTGCACCAGAACACCCTTCGGCTCCTAGGTGACCTGAGCAGTTTAGAGAATTCTTTTCAAAGCAGACATTGGTCCCTCTTGCTCCAGTTAATAATCAAAGTTGTGACAAAACCGTCACATGTCTGGGTTGATCGGTAAATGGGGATGGGACAAAGGGAAAGGAAAGGTACTTAGGCACTCATATAGGTATAAAGAAGCCAGCACAAGAGAATAAACATCTTTTTCCATTCTTTGTGTAGACTCTCAGGTCCCCTTAAAACCTTAAGGAGCACACACCCAAGGAGCTCTTCTTGCCTGGGGATCCTAAGCCATAGATGGCTCTCTGCCTCCATGGTCTTTGACTTATCTGGAGAACTGCTCATTGACTTCACTGAGCTTCACTTAAGTACTGAGTGTCCGTGGGCATCAATGGATATAACACACAAGTTGAGCTGAGGACTGACAGACAAGCAGAAACTTAGTTTCTGCTGATTCTGGATTAGTGACCACCTTATCTCAGGAAGCGTTTTCAGATTCTGATGGTAAATTCTGCATTCTTCTAATTTTTCTTACAGAGATTATTTTTTTTTTTAAAGCAGTGACTTTCCCCATGGTTACCCACAGCATTCTCCTGCAAAAACTGGCTGCTCATGGCTTGGACAGATGTACTCGTCTCTGAGTAAAAAAATGGTTGGATGGCTGGGACCAAAGTGTTAGGAATGGAGTTAAATCTGGTTGGTGACCAGTCACAAGTGGTGTTCCCCAGGGCTCAGTATTGGGGCCAGTTCTATTTAATATCTTTATCAATGATGTGCATGAGGGGATCAAGTACCTCAGTAAGTTTGCAGACAACACCAAGTTGGGCAGGAGTGTTGATCTGCTCGATGGTAGGAAGGTTCTACAGAGGGATCTGGACAGGCTGGATCAATGGGCCGAGGCCAATTGTATGAAATTCAACAAGGCCAAGTGCCGGGTCCTGCGCTTGGGTCACAACAACCCCATGCAGCGCTACAGGCTTGGGGAAGAGTGGCTGGAAAGCTGCCCAGTGGAAAAAGACCTGGGGGTGCTGGTTGACGGCCGGCTGAACATGACCAGCAGTGTGCCCAGGTGGCCAAGAAGGCCAAGAGCATCCTGGCCTGTATCAGAAATAGTGTGGCCAGCAGGAGCAGGGAGGTGATCGTTCCCCTGTACTGGGCACTGGT